>JAQGCA010001271.1:0-18617 GCA_034698945.1 Protaphorura quadriocellata
TCCATGTCCATGGACTGGCCTGGCATATTACGTTTAACATAGGGCTTTACTGACTTTCTGTATTACAAAATTTATATAAAATAGGGAATCAGGTTGTTTGGTTTGGCTCTTGGTCCGTTATGTACATAGACCGATTGATGAGGATTACCTGGAAGCCCAGCAGATAGCATGAAAGTTTCTTTCAAAAATTTATCGATACAAAAGCAGTGTCCATAACTATGGATAGGTGTGACAATGTCAAGCGCAATACCTTACTAGATCGAGTAAAGGAAATTTTTGGAAGCAAAAATACAAATAAATACAAAATAATATTCGTTATGAAGAGAAATGAATGATATGCTCGTAAAGTGTGAATGAAGCGATACCTCTTAAACGAATTGGTAAGGAAGCGCAATACCTTATTAGATAGAGTAAAGGAAATTTGTGGAAGCAAAATATAAAATAATATTCGTTATGAAGAGAAATGAATGATATGCTCGTAAAGTGTGAATAGAAGCGCTACCTCTTAAACGAATAGGTAAGGAATCGCGATACCTTATTTGATTAAAGGAAATTGGAATTGGAAAAAATTGGTTAACTTCTCTTAAATAAAACTGCGCGACTTTCTTTTAGTTTTCAACTAGTTTATTCTTCTTGGCCTGGTATTATCTTATCGCTGGAAATTAGAACTGAGCCCCTGTATTTAAGAGATGAAATGTAGATATTTCGTACATAAGGTGAAGTAAATTGTCTGAACATTATATTGTGCTGAACTAGTAGTAAGAAATAGAAATCAGGTGTGTTTGGTTAAGATTGTAATTTCACTGTAGGATCATAGTCACAGTGCGCGTGGATATCTTTTCGACTCTTCAGTCAGACATAGGACAGAAGATACAGTCAGTCAGTACCATCATCATCATTATCATCTTATCTTGTGACTTGGACTTACGTTCGACAATGACTAGCAGCAATGTTAGTATGCCTAAGACTTGGTGAAAGACATCCACTGATCCATTTCCTGTCCCGCCTTCAATACTACTAGTAACACAACAAACCAGAGCGGTTTGAATTAACTCGGGATTTTCCTTTGCCAGATTCTAATATTCTTCTTAGAGAAAATGGGAACTTCTACTACTACTTACTACTTAATTACTGGTTTTAAAGTAAGAAGGCGGAATGCAGTGTGTGCATTTTACTTAGAAAATTGAATATACGTTTTACGGGATAGAGATATCAGATTATTTAAGAATTGGTAACAATTTTATCACTTTGAATTGATCCGTCTGAGGCAAAGTCGTTATTATTGGAAACTTAAGGTTATTAGACAATACCCTTGTCAGAGTCAGAGTCAGAGTCAGAGAATTCTTTATTAAAGTCATAATGCTCCATTTCCTAAAAAGTTCAACATAATAGCCGAATTGATTTCCATTTGAACAATTTGTAACAGCTCACTCAAGTTTTTATGGGATCTCCCCATAATCTCAACCCCACATTTATTCTTTTAAGAATAATTCAAGTTAAGTAATTTGTTAAACAATAATGCAATAGCCGCTAGCGTTGAATCATACTTTACGTTAATATAAGTTAAATTGGTAAATACAAAATCAGAAAATGTATATTTTTATTTGGCCTGCCTTTTTTGAATGCTCATATTCTGAATTGCAAGTTGACGAGATAATAGCTGTGCGTACAGAGAAAAAAAAGAAAACTGAAAGGTAATAAAGTGACATGTAATACAAAGTATGAACTCAGCTCAAGCCAAAATACTTGGCGAAAAATTAGTACTGGAAATATCATTGGTCATATTAACAACAGAAAATATTTATTTATGTTATCAAAATGTGAAGTAAATACAATAACTGAAGTGGAAATATGGAACGATGGAGAGACACTTTAGTTTTCTAGTCACCTGATGAAACCTTAAACGTCAAACTCTCCTTGAACTTGATTTGGAGAAATAAGTGACATGCAATATTTACAATCATGTTTCGTGTAGGCGGGTACGATGTCTTCAATTGTATATAATTAAGGCGCGACGCTTCTATTAAGAGTTAATCATTTTTATCCCTGCACCTAACCTCAGGCTTCCATCTCTACAATTATTAGATTATAATACATCCAATAATTAAAAGCCTCTGGAAGGCATATTCAAACACATTATCTCGTATTTTCCGTAGGTGATTAGGTTCGTTTTCCTGTGGGACAGGAAGCCCTAATAGCGTCCAGTGAAAAGGACTGCTGTAACACGGCTACTACACTATGTCTGGACGGTGGGGTCGAACTGTTATCATTGCAAAGAGACAAATGCTTTCTGAACCACTATGCTTTGACGGCACTTGAGAGAGTTAGATAAAAAGCCTTTATCTAGATTGTTGGGTATAAATTGGTGAAAGTGGAGAAATTATTGGGGATGGAGTAGAATGGTGATGGTGGCGAGTTTGGGACGAAAGGAATGGCGCAGAGTAGCATTACATTGGTTTGGGGTTTCATTTTCATCTGTGTTGAGAATACGAGGCATGAGTACTGAGTGACTGGATAGGAAGGAAGGAAGGAAGCTGGAGTCAAATGAGTAGTAGACTGAATGGCATCATTGGAGAGCTAGGCAATGATATTTTGGGGATTTTGTTTGGTAGTAGGAATGATCCTTTCATATATTGGTTGTATGTACGGGGAGTTAGTTTTTGAGTCAGAGTTTTTGCTACGGTGTTACGGTGGTAGGGTACAGAGAGAGAATTCGGTTCATAGGGTAGGTTTATATTTTGTTTGTAGGTGATGTTGAAGATTCGGGTCTTTTCTATCCTATCCTATTCATGTGTGTGTATTGCTGAGAGAGTGTTTGGGCACGACGTAGTAATACTCCCGAAAGTGGGAGTGGTCTCAGCTACAACCGATCTTTAGACCGAATCGTAGTAAAAGAATGGAGTAAAAGGGCTGCCGGATTCCGGGATCTCGAGTCCTCCGATTTTCAGTGAGGGTTGAGTTTGCTTCAAGTCAACGTTTCCGTGTGTGCCAGCTCCCGTTCTTTTCAAGTTTGCGTACTTTACTTCCTCCTCCTTACAAACTGGAAGTGGAGACAAAACGAACCGCTTAAAATTTCGAATTTTGTGTAAACAAATTAAAAAGAATTAAATTTGAATTGTGTTAATATATTTATTAACAAATTGTTCATTCGCAGGCTTTCTCCAATTTGCTTTCACCGGTGAAAGCACGGTCAGTAAAAAGTGTTTGTGAGAGTTGTGTAGTAGTAGTGAAGTGACTCTTCAACAACCCCGCGCGTGGGAATTTCGGAATAATACTTTATTTTATGAGTCATTTGGAAATGAGTGTGAAATTTGAGGCTGATATTATGTTTGGGGGGCTTTCGTCAATGGTAGTAGAAGTTGTAGTAGTAGTAGGAGACGTACAATTGCACAATGGTGTAGATAGTTTGGTTCGTCGTTGTGTGGACTCTTGTGAATTTTTTGTATGGAGAGAAGGAGGGTTTGAGCTGACGAGGAGTACTCGGAACGGCGGATGGCTAAGTCAAAGCGTTGCAAGTATCGATCCGAATTCGGATATGCGGCGCTGCAGTTGCGCACCAAGTTGGAAAATGCAATGCACCCTTCAGGAAACAGATAGACTTGAGGAGAACTTGGAGAATCGCGTTGAGTAAGTTCAGCATGAATTTTCGTAATAGAAATACTAGTATCTGCTTGCATAGCTCGTGTTGTTCCTAACAGTTCAACGTCTGGTAGATTCTATGGTTGAGAATGAAATTGGTATTTGGGATACACACTACGACTTCGAGTCGTGTATGACTACTACTACGACACGACTAGTCTGTGCAGAACTTATCCTGATGTCGATGTCGATGTCTGTGTCTGTGTCTGTCTTTTATTCATCAATGCTCTTTCTTGCTCTTGTAGTCTCCATCGGAATGAAGGAAAAGGGAAAGGAGAAAGTTAATTCGGTCGAGTGAAACATGAACACTTTGCTTACCTATATGTTTTGTTTTGTATTTATGAGTGACTCAGGAGTGCTCTCGGGGAATTTATTGGATGGATGGATGGACGACTGGTGTCAAAATAATGAATGGGAAATCTGGAACGCATGAATGAGAATGTTATTTATAGTTTTTGAATGACTTACTACTGGTTTTAGGTTACATTACAACTGCCGAAGGATTGATGGCGTGGGTTTTTATCATAATGTTGGATGGCGGGTTTAATTTTATATAAGCTGCGTTGTGGGGCTTCCTATTCTACTCTATTTGTGTGCGAAGATGATGGGAAAATTTGGACGTGAGTATAACAAAGTTGTCAACTTTTTTTTTATAGAACAAGGCGTCCGGACCGAAGTCATGGAACAGATACCCCTCATCGCAATATTTTGTCATGAAGTTGGTCCTCAGTTAGACTACGTGGTACCTCAACGTATTCTCCCTTGTATTGTTAGGCTAATGACCGACAAGTTTACTCAGGTGAGTTTAAAATTTGGATTTCATTTTTGGTTTCTTTCTTGTCATTTTTAACATCGGAGAAAACAGATGACGCACTGTGGAACTTGGGATTATGGGATAAGTCTTAAGATATAATGCACAAATAGGTTTTCATAATTCTTCGTCTGAATTGTTTATTATTCTTATTATGAAAGTCTGCGTAGCCTCAGTCTCCCGATCAAGTAGTATTCATAAGCAGTTGGACTACATTAATCAATTAATAAGAGCTTGTTGTCCAATTCTGATTATAACCCGTTAACCCGTATTGACTTAAATTTCTACAAGTACACCTAATTGACCTAATATTGATTACTGATACCAAATCACAAAATTCGAAATGCTTTCGATAATTCGAAAAATAAATTATATAATCTTTCTTCCATCCACCATATAAATTGCAACTTTCATCGTCCATTCCAATTTCAGATATATTTTTTCGGCATCGAATTAAGTCTAGCATCTTCTCCTCTCTGTGTTAGATCAGGGGTCCCAGCTTCATTGGAACATAAGTTGTTTAGTGATCCGTGAACAATCATAATCCAAGACTTGCTCATAAATAAAGACAATGGGTTTTGATTTTACTGTTTTTGAACGGAGTTAAGATAGTTAAGAATGATGTTTTCACGCACGCCTTTCAAAGGCAAAATGGAAATTCTGGAGATAGCTCTAGCTCGGCTCGACTAATCGAAGTAAAATCGATAGCATAAAGACCCGAATCTTTGATGGCAACGGTTAAGGTCTTACGAATCTACGAATGTTCGAATAATTTCACATACACATAAGGTCCAGCGACACCAGCTATTCCAAAACATTTTCTGGATCTGTTGTTACGGTTGGAAAAATCCGCAACTTGTACGAATTTACAATGGGATAACCCGATAACCGCACTACTTGAAATCTTACCTGATCATTATCAGATTTACATATGATCACCTGACGTGAATTCCAGAATACCCCAATGTATGGGCAGAAATACATTCGCTAAACGGTGCACTGAACTGAAAATATAACTTATTAAATTGTGTAGAATAATAATAAATAATACTGAAAGTATTAACAGTAACAGTATTAACGTTGATGTCTCATATCTGTAATGGCATTTCTAAATTTCTTGGGAGTTGGGACTCTTGACTTTCTCGGGACTCGTGACTTTTTGTTTTTAAGAACTTTGAATTTTATTCAGGTGCGGAAGCCGACTCAGACTGGACTTCTTTTGCTACTAGAACGGGGAATTTTGGCACCCAGTCAGGTACAGGAACATTTATTTAAATATTTTTGCTCCTGCTAAATATTTTTGGTTTCTTTAATATAGCAACTAATAACTATTTTGAACTATAATTAATATATCAAGTACTTACAAGTTAATCTTCAAGTATAGTTTTAAGAGACCTCTTTAAATTTATGGCACAACGGTCTCCTCTAGAAATAACAATATAAAAAAGTTCTCTGAAATCGTTATCTTCAATCATTGGTGGGTCGTCTGCGGTTGGGCTGATGTGTAGGCTTTTCAAATGTACGGCCATCTAAGAAAATGTTGACATCAGATTCTTTGATATGAAGACTTCCATAGAATTTGAAACTTTACTTACCTGCCAAAAGAATTCAGTAGTTTCCGCCTCCTTTATTGCATATTTTCCAGTGAACTCAAAATTGGCAACATGGTAACACAGTAATGATTTTTCTATACAAAACTCTTGAGCAGTCGAATGAGTTGTAATGTCATTGTGATAATGACTCGGCTTGTTTCGCCAGCTCTTTTGTGTAGTGGATTTCCATTCGTTCGTTTTAAATAATCCAAGAGACCTGTAATGTACAAATTAGTTTTAATACACAACATAATCATCAAAAGACGTCACATGAAAGTACAGAGTGATCACTATTTATAAGCACCCTTAGGAAATCTTTACCCCTGCCTAAATCTTTCACCGATGAATCTGTTTTCGTTCAATGTGTTACGCGCGGTGTGAGAGGAATATTTTTTCGACTTTTTCCGACGTTTTTGATAATATGTCGGATTATGGTCACACTGATGTCAAATTCAAATCCACTATTCTTCAGTGCTTTTTAATAATCTTTTACCCGTTTTCGTTGTCGGAAAGCGCTTTAACTGGCTTTTCTAGAAATTAATTAATTAATTTTGGGAGCCACTTTAATTAAAAATTTTAATTTCTTGGGGGAAATCTGTGGCAAATTGTCTGGAGATTCTCCTACAAAATTATGAGCCCCGATGGGTGTCTGGGTCGCCCGCAATGGCAGGATTTAAAAGCGTGCTTATAAATAGTGATCACTCTGTATTTCACATTGATTTACATTTTAAAATTCTACCGTCACTATTATTGTACTCTTTCATCAATTCAGGATCAACCATGAGTAGGTAGTACACCCAATGTTTCCTCTTGTCTTCTGGAACTTCTAAGTGGGCCATTAATTGAGGCACTTCCTCAATTCCCACAAGAGTCTTATTATTTTGAGAATCGTGAGAGTCGAATGGTACAATTTCACAAGTGGCAAATTTATTTTCCATTCTCAATGATTGCCAAATCAATTTTCAATTTTCATTACTGAAATTAATAATGATTATGAATTTGAACAATTAAAGTGAAATGAGACATAAGTTTTGCCATTTTTGTCGAATTTGATTTGCAAAACTCTATGATCTGGACAGACGGAAAGACACTTCTGTTACAGACGGCAACAGGCTAATCTTTAGTATCATTATGATATATTAAATATAATTTCTTTTTCGCTTCAAATTTATTTGAGTTGTCCCATTTTCTCTTTTCGTCAGTACCTCTCCTTCGATGGTTTTCCTTTTTCAGGATTTTTTATTTCTGTTCAGGTCTGTAACAAGCTCTTAATGCTTTCACTTTCGTCAAAGTATTTTGTTTCCGAATCAAATTGTGAACTTCGTAGTAATGAGTCCTAAAAATGTTATACGTGTCACACAACTTCATTTTATTAGTGCAAACCAAGCACCGATATTTATTTTCTTCGGTTAGTTCCCACTTTCCTGTATAATTCATGACATGAACCCACTCTGCCTAACTCGACTGAATACAGAGTAATTTATTGGGTCTGGGTTCCCGCTCTTATTATCTGTGGTGTTGGGTAACTAAAGGTAAACGTCATTTTCATTGAAATTTTAAATATCTAATTTGCAAATTAAAATTTCAGATATACCCTGTCATCATGGAATGCACAGCTCCTGGGTCAAATGATGATCAGAGAACGGAAATCTCTGCTGTAAGCCATTTTTGTGTGCATAATATTTACTTCGGAGAAAGAAATGAAAATAGTTATATGTTAAAGCTGTATTTATGACGCGGATGGTTAAAAGTGTGACACTCGTTTTCACGCAAGGTTTTGATAAGAGATTTGCATCAGATAAATTGTCGTTAAGTTTAATCAGGATTTATTGCCAAGAAAATATTGAAATTGGCTCGTCCCAGATTACATTCAGTTCTGATATCTAGTTTTTGGCTTGCGATCACATTAATAATAATTTCATAGACATTGCTGACATTAATGATTCTATTTTTTCCAGCTTACTTTAGCAGACTCGAAGGGTTTCCTTTGCCATGCTTTATTAGATAACCGATTCACTTGCTTGCTTCGTAAACCTTGGTCTTTCCTTATGAAATCGTTGCTTTATGGAAGAGAATGATCATAGTCAAGGGATTGAGTTTGTTACGTGAGTTGTACGAAGTAGAGGTGATTCGACCTGCAGAGTTTGTTATGTGTGTAGAGAGTTAGAATTATATGTTATATATAACAAAGTACCATTCACTGTTTACAAGTAAGCCAGTTAGATTTGAAGGAACCAGGGAGTAAAAAGCATAATGTCTTTTTCGGGCTTTGCCCGGTTTTGGAGCATTTTTGGAGTTGTCAAACTCGTACATCATAATGTAGATTGTGCACTGCACGCTGCTATTCCTCACCCCTAACCCCTACAATTGCCATGGCGACGGGACATTCGTACTTGTTCACTTACATCATGTCTTGTAAAGGGGATGAAGTCAGGGTGCATAAGGAAGAAGAGTATGACTAGAATTGGAAATTGAGTGCTGACAAACAGAAGCGTAGAGTCTAGCCATTCAGCCGTTGGAGAAATGCCAACGGGAGAACGATTCATTCTATGGTATTACTATACATTATACTTTTCGTGGGTGACCCCTTCCTGACGTCCCTGGATTTTTTTGCTCTATAGAACATACATTCAAAGTAGATGAGTTTCAGTTTCGCAGCATGACACCTGCCTTTAGATTTTAATGACGTTCTTTCATCAATGTTAAGGAAGCAATTGTAATTTTTTAACGAAAAGCGTTTTGAAATGTAATCAAATTCTAGCATTCAATATTTTTAATTTTTTGAGGTTTATTCTAAATGATATCGGATCTCTAGATGACAAATGTACACCATTCTCTAGAGATGACAAATGTACACCAATTTGTTTAATTATATTTGATCAACAGTTCAAATGTATTCTTCATATTGACGTTATTTCAAAGTACTACATTTTAATCATAAGTTATGGAGATTATGGACACGTTGAACTCCTGGTGGGTTGAAAGACATGGGTAGTGAGATGTATTTTTTAGCTCATCTCACTACCTTGTCTTTCACGCCTAACTCGAGAAATTGCCTCATCTCAACGAATGTGGCCCATAATTCTTGAGCGATGTTGTCCTCTAGAAGAAGAAGTCACACGCCCATTGCTGGAGCAGAAGGATGGAGTTTGTTATTCCCTTGTCTGAAAATTTAGAGGATTGGATGTTATATGGACCCTCAAAATTCCGCAAAACTTATCTGTTTCAAACCCGTCAAATTGGCTGTGAAATGTATTGCTCGGTCATATCACAGCCACCTTTGATGAGCTTTGCAATGGAAAATTTCCAAGTTTGAAGAATAATCTGTTGCACGGATTGGGTGGAGCGTGTCACGTCAAATTGTCTGTGGTGTGTAGACATTCTTCCATATCACAGCCATATTTGACGAGTTCCGATTCCCCCATTGTGTCTTCCCACGTCACCGATATTTCGCTGATGAAAAGGTGGATCAAGAAGCTCACGGAGTGCAGAATGCACTTCGAATAAGGAACCTCTAATTGACATCTCCCATGGAAGAAAGTTTTGTGTTTTCGCTTGGAGTACGCTATGAAACTTGTAAACGCGTTGAAGACCTTCAATGTCTCAGAAGAAATTGATCTCTACTGATGAAGAAGATAAGATTTCATTGCTTGCTGGCATCTCTCTCAAAGTGGCTGTGCATGTGTGGACATTTATTTCATATCACAGCCAGCTTTGATGAGCGATAACAGAAGTCGATCAACTTAACTCCAACTGCACTCCAACCAACCCTTCATTGAAATCTGATGGGGATTTTATAGTTGTTTAATGCGTTCATTTGCTTAGTTGTAAAACTCATGTGCCATGCTAAGCTAAACTGGAACTATTTTGAGAATCCGAATTATTTGTGTTTCGTTTGCAGCTAAGATTTATACCGTTCGCGGTTTTATTTTCGACTTTCGATATTTCTGTGCAGAAAAGGGTTTCATACAATACAAGTTCGAAGAAGCCTTACGAACTACTTTGCGCTGTTATATTGCCGCAGATTTTGTAATTGACATCCATGGAATCACACTCAGTACTCAGCGTTTACCATTCATTAGCACAATTACAGAATTACGAGACTTCACCTTTGATGGCTGTACAGTAATAGTTTGGGGAAATTTTGGTGAAGTGGTCATGAAAAGATAGCACTCTTAAGTGTGCCTTAAACTTTCACGCGTAAGGATGTACCGAAAATTATTAGGTCGAATAGTAAAGACTGCAAGTGAGGTGTCTACGGAAAGCGGTGACAAGGGTGTGCGTGGCTGTGACCACATACCTAATCTGACCTACTTGGCTTGCGAGAAAATCATAACTGAATTGCGAAAGTAACTCAGAGTGCTAAATCTGGTCGGAAGCGAAGGCTGTAACAAATTCACATTCGCCGATAAGGCATTGTCAAGCCTCCGAGAATTTTTCTCCGGTTTAAAAATGATGCGAAATGAAAAGGCAAGAACAATTTCATATTTCATATCCGTATTGTCCACATTCTGCAGATTTTAAAACAAATACACGCATTAATTGACGTTCGCCTGCGATTAAAATGCATCGTAACATATTTCTTAAAAAATAGATTCTTTTTTTTGGATTTTACTGGATTGCATTTATATTTATTTAAGTCATCAACTTAATACCTCATACAATCCAATATCAAATTATCACAATGATTCATCAGTTAGAATAGAATAGAATGAGGTTTATTTCTGTGTCAAAGTTATGAGACATAATCATACAAGTATAATTACTTCACGGCTTGTTTTCCGACTCTAAACTGCAACTTAATTAGCTTAATCAATTAATTTATTTATATATGTATCAACGGAGTTGCAAGGTTCACACGGAAAGAATAAACACAAACGTAAGGCTCGGATCAGAAATAAGATATCAGATCAGATCAGATACGGATAAGATATTTTTTTTATCTGATCTGATATTTTTGGATAAGATCGGATAGCTCCAATCAGATATACGATCAGATTCGGGTTGAACATTTCGTCTGATAAGTACCAGATATCCGTCAGATATCTGGACAAAAATGTCAGATCAGATATCCGATTATCCGATCCGAAACTTCTTATCAGATATCTGATCTGATTTGATTTGAAACAGTCACATAAGATAGGATGATATCTGATCTGACATACGTCAGATAAGATAAGATATCAGATCAGATAGGCGATTATCTTATCTGATCCGAGCGTTGCACAAACGTAGTGCTTAGATTTCGTAGAAAATGATACTTCAGTTCATGTTCAGGAGAAAACTTTCACCATTTTATCCAGGGAAGGCGTCCCTGATAGTAGGCCAAATTCCTGGGGAAGAAATTTTGTATCGTGGGCTGGTGAGTCAGAAGAGAGTTTTTTTTTATTTATTGCTTAAGTATGTTAAACCTATTAAAGTCTTCTTAATGCAATTAGAATAGCGTGCATCAGCATATGCGCTAATTTCACGTTACGTTAACGTTCACATATCATTCAGCTCATTTCGTCTTAATTGTTTCACTGTCAATCCGAGGACGTTTTACATGCTGTTGATGTAATACATTGTAAGAAAGCTTTCCATAGACACCGCATTTGCACAGTTTTTACTACACAACCAACTATTCGGTATTTT
The DNA here is from genome assembly GCA_034698945.1 of Protaphorura quadriocellata. Lineage (NCBI taxonomy): Eukaryota > Metazoa > Arthropoda > Collembola > Poduromorpha > Onychiuridae > Protaphorura > Protaphorura quadriocellata. Next base: position 11,677 of record JAQGCA010001271.1, read on the forward strand.
GCTATTCGGATTGAACAGCAGTATTCAGAACAATGGGAAATTTTTATCGTTGTAATTTGTGGCTGGAGTAGCATTCGCTGGGACTTTCTTCTTGCCATTCCATTTGTATGCTTTCTGTCTGTCTTTACTGCTTAAAAGTAAAAGTGGTGGGAAATTTGTAACACACTCTGCTATCGATATGATATGTAACACAATAAGCCCTGGAGGAAACAAACTTTTCTTCAATAATTACGCTTTACTGTATGTAGAGTCGGATGAAAGTGAAGAATTGTGTTACTACATTCGCAATAATTTATTATCCCGTCTGTGTACTCTGGATAGGTGCCATATTTGTATTTTAAATAGAAATGGTATAGTTCAAGTATGACTTTCTACTTCTGGTGACGATTTCGCGGGATGTGAAAAGGAGGTTACATTTTGAACTAATTTTTCTCAGAGAGTGCGTATTTTCATTTGGGTGTTTCCGTCAATTCCGTTTATCCAGTTTTAGTTTATTATTGTGACAGAATCTGTTTACTGCATTATTAGACTAAAAACTCTATTTAATTTCTAATGTTATTTTCTGTTATTTTCGTGATTATAGTAATGTGTTCTTTGTGTATTTCTTGAGATAGAATTGATATTTTTTGTTGGACACGGTTGAAAGAGTCTGAGTTGGAGCAGGGGTAGGTTTTGAGCACTTTTGTGAGTGAGTTTGAAGTAAAAATCTGATGAAGAAATGACTAAAAGTGATGGTTTGGCGTGGCTTGTCAGAGTGGATGTGATGTGTCTGTTTTGTTCCATATCACAGCCAGCTTTGATGAGCTTTGCTACCCAACTCGGCACGTATCTTCCAGCCTCCAAGACATCAAATGGCCTGAGATGTTTTCTCTTTCAGGTAATCCATGAGTTGGCTGGTGGGCATCTGTCTGAATTGAATGAAGTAAAAGCAAGAAAGCAACCAACTTTCACCCATCTCAACCTTTTTCCAGACTTTACGTTCTGCGGCTTCAGTTTCTTTCATGAACGGCGAATACAAGAAAGAGTCAATGATTATCGATCACACAATCCACTTAACTTGTGTTTCGTAGCACCAGCACTGACCATTGATCACAATACATGCTTCTCCTAAACTCACAGGCAATGTTAAGTGTAGCAGGAAAGCATATGATTTATGTGTGCATATTGATATCATCCATATTTCTGAAAGCATAAAAACAGTAGTGTGTCTTTTACAAGCCGTGAAAACTAGTAAATCATTAGTAGTGTATATTAATTAATTGTGGTTTAAGACTTACAGTTGCATTTATATTTTTTTTAGTTCATGGGCAAAATCGCTGCGCTAGTTGGGAAGGACGTGACGATTTCAGCCTACCTCGAAAGATTTTGTATACTTTGTGATGATCAACTATTTCAAGTCAGAAGGGTGTGTGCATCAAGTATGGGTTGTTTTGCCGGAGTGCTAGGTGGGCTACTCACAGAAAATGTGTTGGTAAGTCAGTCGAATTTATTGAGTGATGTAAATATTTTCAAATATGAATCTTCCGAAAGTTCCTGAAAGTTCACTTTTCACATGATGTAGGCATTTCACCGAGTTTTGTGTGCAATATACGAACCGAATACGATATTTCTATTGAATGAATTCTCACAGTTGCCGAAGTTTTTGGCTCTTTGCATTGATGATATTTGGGGAGTGCGTAAGGCGTGTGCTGAAGTGTTTGCAGAAGTCGCTGCTGTCTGCCAACTACCTGTTAAAAGAAAGCAATTGTCACCACCGTTTGTGCGTTTACTTGGTCAGTTACTTACTTAATTCCTTATACTTACTTGGCCAGTTGGCGTTGGTCAGAACGCGAAATGTACTATTACTTACGTGTTAATTTTATTCAATGAATTATCAAATTTTTGACTCTCTGCATTGATGACATATGGGGATAAGGAATAATCTTACAACAAATATCTAGTCAAATAATTGAGAACTAAATGATGGCACCGGGTACCGTTACCGTCCTTAGTTCAGTCCTCCGCGTCCATTACCTGCATACTCTGTTGCATGGCATCTTACAATGTTCAACCTCTCCAAATTAATGAGTTCTCGTGGGTTGTCCGTTCTATCCGACACGGTAACACGTAACCCTTCTCCACTTTCACACCCATGTTCAAAATTAAAATGGAATTTTAGGTCTTGTCTGTAGTGGTCAGGGTCCAGGTCAAAGGCGATAATAGCCGCTGCGTCAAAAGGTGATGGCAATTCCCTGCTGCTGCGAGGCATTTTTCCACAGCATGTCGTGTGTTGACGTATCCTGTTATGAAGGTTGACAGTTTTTCCCACATAATTTGTGAATTGATCGGGGGCATCGGTGATGCAATTGTCACAGTGCAAATGATAAACGCAGTTTGTTGTAGCACAGGTGAATCGTTTTCCTAAATTGATGTCGTGGTAAGGGTGGCCATAATAAACGACCGCGGACTTCGTTACCCGATCCCGGTTGAGGCACCTACTGGCCCTACACCACATAGTGCCTGGCCCTCTGTAACCATACAATGCGTTCGCATTGCATACGTTCATTGCATCTAATGTGAAAACAAAGGCATGGATTAACGCACGATTCAATCATGTCCGTCGTTAAGGTCTCCTTCCGGGTGATTCGCGTCGTAAGGAAGCAAAGGTTCCATTATTTTCCTAATGTGAAGAGAAACGCCTAGTCCTGGTGCCCTTGAAATGTGTATTTTTTTCTAATCGAAGCCGTAGATGCGCCTAATTAAAGCACGGGCATTGGCGTTACCGTCTCTATCGACACCACAAAAAATGGAGAAACTCTCCCTATTCCCATTCATTTCGGCGATGAAGCGCTGGAAGTAATCGCCTTCATTTTGGTTTTGTCGCCCATGGCGAGTCCCCGTCAAAAATTCCTCTGGAACATCCCTCTCATAAACTAGAATTAACCAAACGAAACAATAAGCTAAATCTTCATTATGATTGCATGCACCCTTCCTATTCCATTTAATTGTATTAAAAAAAAATTCAATCAAAACTTACTGTTGACAGTAGATTCAGGTATCAAAATTCCAGTGGAAGGGTTGTACTGCCATGAGTCCATCAAGGTTTGATTAAATGGATTTTCAAAGAAATTAAAAGTGAAATCCATTTCGAAATAACTGGTAGTACTTGTATTTTTTCACTGCTAAACCTTAGTCTGTCCTCTGAATTGTTTTACACTGAGTGAAATTGTGAGAGAGAAAATGAGGGTTGTGGAATTTTAGCGTCTATCTGTCCGGTTCCTTTGTTCTCGTCTGTGAGTGACGCGTAACTCTCACTAAAAGAGACAAAGACGCGGGAGACATAGGATTTAAATTTTCCTGTCCGCTCCAAATTCTCGGAATCTTTCTAGCTCACTCAATAGGGACTGCGCGCTCATCAAGGTGGCGCGCAGAGCGGAGCCTATACTTTAACCCGTACATCAGGAAGGACTCAGGACTTGTTAGAGTCGTTTTTCAATTCCCGTTTGAAAGGAATACAATTTTATTTAAAAAATAAAAGATTAAATTAATAAGTATTAATATATCATAAATCCATTTAATGCCTTTTTTACTCTAGGTATGTCAACTTAAATAAATTAAACGCATAAATGAAACTAGTATCTAGTCAAACAAGGAATAGAGAGAGAAACAACTAGACTAGATTACTAGTTAATAATAAATAATAATAATTAATAATAATTAATAATAATTTATAATACATTAATTAATTGAATTAATTGAATAACCACTTTAGAAGACTCATCTAGATGGGTTCGTGTCGCCGCCTATCAAACACTAGGATCACTGATTTCAACGTTTATGAATGACGAAAATCCCGAACCATCGCAGAAGATATCTACAATAGAACAGGATTACCTTAACCTGTAAGTTTTAAATTGTTGGGACCATTATCCAATCGCTTCGAGTACGGTTTGAAGGTCTTAACTTAATATTAATATTTATTTAGAATGCGACAAAAGGCAGTGGCGAAAAAGCAAATGACGTGGAAGAAGGTGGATCCTAATGTCTGCAAGCGTGAACAATCACCAATTTCTCTGGTATACCATTCCGGCCATCATATTGACTTTGAACCTGAGGACACTCGCACAAGCGGCGGAGCTGGAGACTCACAAGTGGAGATATTCGAATCAAATGGTGCAAGTGACGACGGAAATCTATCAACAACGCCAATAGAGCAGAGTGAAGAGGAAAAATTGGGCGAGACAATGGATGAACTTATTGCTGCCGAAAGTGAAGCAAATTCAGAAAGATTCTGGGACGACGAAGATCCAGAAGAGAAAACTCCTAATGAAGTTGAGGTGGACAATCTTGTTCGAAAATCTGAAAAACTATCACTGGTTTCGGACTCGGAAACACACAATGTACAGCAGATTTCTGAAGAAATGCCGAACAAGAACCAATCAATAAGTTCGACTGTGCCAGAACAAACAGAACAAGTGGCGTTAGGCACAATTGATAAGTCATCCGAGTTTGTTCATGAAGGAATTTTGAGTAAAGGAGACATTGGTGGCCCACAAGTTTCTGTCAGTGACGAGCATATTTATATTCATTTGGAGAAAGAGAGCAGTTTATTTAACAAATCCGGGAAAGGAGATGCTCTCACCTCACTCAGACCGTTACCGTCCTCTTACGTTGATAATTCCTACAATACATTTCAATACTGGCGTGTACCAGTTCCAGACATTGAGCTTAATATTGAAATGTTGGGCTCAAAAGCAACGAATGTTCATGTTCGAGCAAAAGTCCAAGATCCTCGAGGAAATATCACATATTCGTCTCAAATTAACGTGAACCTTACTTTGAAAAAAATGGCAGGAATTACGTCGGAAAATAAGGAAGTTCATTCAAGTGTATCAGATGAGAATAGAACCCAAGGTGGCTCCGAGTCAGAAAAGCAAATCTCAACTAGTGCTTCGGTTAGTATTTAATTATTGAGTTTACAGATTTATTGAAGTTTTTTGTAATCGGGTAACACCTTCTCTTTTCGACTGAACTTTACAGTTTCAAGATAACCACAACCAGCTCGTAACTTTAGATGATTCAACGGACTTCACGGCAAGCAATCAGAGCGAGAATCTTAACTCCGACGAAACAGAAGTTTTAAAAATAGACTCTCAAAGTTGGACATCACGTGACATGGTAAATCATGGATCTGAATCGGAAGCAAATGTGGAGACAACTGTTTCTAAAACTGAGATTCTAGAATCAAATTGTAGTCAGACTACAGTATCAATTGTTGCCGGAAACGTATCTGGTAATAAATCCGACGCTCTCTTATGAAAAAAATGAGTTCGCTTGGTCTTGATCGCCCGTTCTATTTGTAGATGTACATCGCAGTTACATGAATTTGTTCAATCCGTCCAGTTCAGATCATGGGAGCAGCGACAGCATGAGACCGCCTAATCCATACGACGATGATTACTATAATGACATTACTAGTCTAATAGATCCAGATGACCTTCCTTACATATTGAAAGGTAAGATTGTTGATTTCTGTCAAGTTTTTGTCAGGTCCTCTATTTTATAATTTTAGAATGAATATGAAATTCCAAGTGCACTAACATAGTGCATTGTCTGGTGTCTGCTATTTAATTTAATACATAATATCTTATTTCTAGCGCATGGTCCAAAGGGCGAAAGAGGACGTCTACTTCAAGATTTGCCTAAGTCTGTGACAATTGAACAACAGGATATTGTTCCGCCAGCCCTGTTAGAGCACTTTGTAGGGATGTGTGAGCCGATGCGAGACCATTCGCTGGATTCGGAATTAGCAAACTTTTGTGTATACAGTCTTCCAGCGGTTGTTTTGACGCTTGGTCCTCAGAATTGGTCAGTCATGAGGGATTGTTTTGAGAGTCTAGCGTGTAAATTCCAGGTACTACTACCAAAACCGCGTGAAGTCAAATAGTAGTTATTGTTTGTAGTTCAACGTCTAATGCCTAATTTCATTTCAGTGGAAAATTCGGTTCACGTTAGCCGCCAGTCTTCATGACATTGCTGGGATTCTAGGACCTGAGCTCACCGAAAGAGATTTAGTACCTTTCTACGACGCGATGACTAAGGATTTAGATGAAGTTCGCATTGGCATTCTCCGCAACTTAGCTAAATTCATAATGGTATAATTACCTGATTCATTCCGCGCATATTTGTCTGTATGAGTGTTTTATTTCCTGTTTTTTCTTGAAAATTAGATTCTTGGTAAAACTGAACGAAGCAGGTGCTTGGACAGTCTTGGTAAGACTTAAAATTTTAGACCTTTCAGTTTGACTTATTTTCGTTTGATCTATTTTATCGACGAAATAAATTTGGAACAATAGTACCGGAGAACTTCTCATAAAGCCCGGTCTCTAATTGAACCCGGTCTCTAATACAGCTCGGTCAAAATTTTCAGAGCCCGGTCTCTATTACTGCCCGGGTCTCCATTACAGCCCGGTCTCTATTAGAACCCGGTCTCTAATACAGCCCGGTCTCTAGTACAACCCGGTCTCCATTTCGCCACTCGTTCTTGCACCTCGATATTTAAAAGACGTACGCATGCTATAGTTACTTTAAGGTGTAGTCATAGGGTCATTTTCCAAACTTTCAAAATGCCATGGGGGTGCGGGAATTCTGGACTCCTAGGCGAGGGCGTTTCAGCCAAATTATAACCTCAATTTTATACATAGGTACTACATTACATTTCAGGGCAACTCCACGTTGTTTGTTGTTTGGCCTCTCGGCCGAACCGGGTGGGTTCGTCTCTGCAGATACTTTTGTATGGGACTAACAATTTACAAAATCAATCTCTCAGCAAATAAAAGTGCCTCACCCCCTACAGAGACGGACCCACCAAGACGGCCACACAAGAAACAACGTGGAGTTGCCCTACCACATTTTATGTCATGCAATTGTTTGAAACACTTTTCCAAACATTGTAGACATTC
>JAQGCA010001272.1:0-18615 GCA_034698945.1 Protaphorura quadriocellata
TGAGCCGCTTCCGCAGCGCTTCCTGAAATAGTAGCTGACGTAGCGACATACGACGGTGCAAAAGTGTCAGCACACGTCGTCTGGTTGCTCCGAATAGTATGTTAGGGTCGCGGTCTGATCAAGGTGAGCCATACGGAAGTACCGATCGATTTTTAGAACATCTTATTACGATATACGATATACAGAAATGAAAAATTGAAGTTCTAAATCATATTCTCTGAGTAACTGGCACTGGAAATAAATGGGTATAAATTGTCAACTCGGCATTAATACATAGTGTTTCTCTCTGCATATCATTTACCTCGGCATAAGTACTTTATTAGAAATATTTATAAGATACATTCATAACTTTCACTTGAAAAAAGTATTGTTGAATTACAGCATTCTTAAGTTGACAATTGCTGAAAAGTCAAGACTTCGCAAAATTCAGTTGTGTAGTCCTTCTGACTAGTCTGTTTTACACCAAAACCGTGCGGCCATGTGTAGACGCGAACCACGGCATTCAAAGCTCTCAAAAAACTAGAGTATCGACGTAATTAGTTCGGCGGACACATTCTTCTACAATTTTCCATGTTTCCAGTCGATTCACTAATTCAGCTTAAAGACTGGACATTTAAAGGGCAAACTGCACATAAACTCACTAAAAGGTCGTAACCTTTCCCTGTACTTCTATACTTTTGTTTCCCTTTCGCATATTTTGAAATAAATGGCCCGCCTTATTGTATTTGCCCATGAACTAAGTCGCTTAAGACTTTTTATGACTGAGCTAATAAATATTCCTACTCTACTTTCCCCAGGATATTCTGAAATGAACGCAACCCACCGAATCATATAAGGAACTCTATTGTACTGGAAAAACTAGACATTTTATTTATTCATTTCAACTTCTCTGGTCAAGGTAGTTAATTACTTCAGTTTATTTATCAAATCTCAGCCATAATCTTGTTTTATGCATTATTGATTGCGAGCTTAAGGGAGGATTGTTTTTATAAATGGTTTTTATGTGTCTGGAGCACCAGACAATCGATGAGCATACGATTGTAAGTGTGAACAAAATTAAGAGGAAAATAATAAATTACCAACACACCGTTATACCTATATTTGTGAGTGACTTGGACGACTTGTAAAGATTTCAGGTCGATTTGAATTTTATGTCCGAAAGCGTCCCTTGTTAGTTAAATTGAGAGTGTGACCTATGCGTACCTTACTCTACCAGACTCAATTAAGATTGCAACTACAAGGAAATTCTAGACTGAAGGGCAGGATTTCATTGAGTTTCTCATGGTAGGATATCTCTGAAGTAATACGTATATATTTTACATGATGATGACCCTCATGGTGGCTCGTTAAGACGAGATTCATGACAATTAACCCGGCTGTGTCGTCGGACAGTCTTGAGAGGGGAAAAATAATCAGATAGAGAAAAATAATTTCCTCTCACTACAAAGTCTTGGCAGGTTGTAACGAGGAGACAACATGTAGTAAAAATTTCATGAAGACACTTCAAGTCACTCCAAGGAACTAAGTTGGGTAATGTCTACCTCATGATAAAGTCATAAGACAGGGTACCACAATTAGTCGTGGCTTTGAATGTGTCCATAACTTCTTCCTTGTCCAACACGTGCTGGGCTTTCAAGTACCTCGGATAAACATTTCCAGACTAGACAGCTCAAGTAAGGCTAATACATTGAGTTAACCCAAAAGTCCAACTTTCAGTGATAGTTTCACTTTAGTCTAGAAAATATTTACTACTAATGATTTTGCTGAATAGGAGCAAAAAAAAACCTACTCACTTCTCCAATTTCAGACTTCAGATCTCCAAAGCGGATGCTTGAGCTCGAAAATTCTACTCTCACGTTACTAACAAGTTAAAACTTGCGAGAAGTCACAGGTCGATGACCGAACACCGAACAAATGACATTCAGTAATTTTGCATACGGAGTCATATCTCGAATTGCGGGTAAGAACTTTGACTATTTTACACAGAAGCAAATGAAAATCGGAAAAACATGCTTCCCCTTTTCTCCTGTAATGATTCCAGATTTTGATGAAATTATTCTTTTCTACCGAGACAATTCACTCAACGACAGTCGATATCTTGATTTTATGAAATATTTTAAAAAGGATGCCTGAAATTTGTTGCCCCGAACAGTATTTGATGATATAATCGAAAAAAATTGATCTAACACTTTAGAAAATATTGTTATTTGCATTATCTGTGAGAGATGGAATGTCAGCAACTGACTTGAAGTCCGAACGTTGACACAAGCGTAAGCTGAAATTCTTGACCGCAATAAGAGCAATTAACTAACTAGTAAATGATCTGACGTAAACTCGAATCGGCAAACATTCCTATAGACCATGTTATCAGCTATTAACTTAAACATGTAAAAAAGCATATGGAGCAATTGGGACGTCAAGATTTTCTTTTCAGACCATGTAGGTTCTGACAATATTCGCATCATTATAAAATGTCTAGCATTTACGTTCGGATCACTCCAGTCCAGACGTCAAAGTTTCTGCCCGGTAACATTTTTTGACGCAACCATGAGTGGGCCATTCTGTTAGCTTACCTTGACACAATAATTGACTGAACATTGAAGTCATAAAGACGTTATAACACTTAAAAAGGCAATTGCTGGTTGGCGATGATGGCCATCTTCAACTGAACAGTAGGGACGCAGTTAACGTAATTGTTTACTTTTGTTCCCATCTCAATTCATTCAAGACGGCAAAACGGCAGGATGGATGGATGGATGGAATGAATGGATTTCTTTCTTTTCTAAAACAGTTTGTTCATTTCATGCTTGTCTCATTTTATTTTTTGTAAAAAAAAAGATCGCCAAGACGAACGACCCAAGTACAATGTGCAAGTGCCCAGTCAGACTTAAAATGCCTATGAGGCTGATCCCTCGCACAAGTCTTACGTTCGCACAAATCACGAGCCAGAAACTGTGTGCTGACAAGAAAAACGCCTTTTGTTGGTATTTTCATTACTCTAGAGAAGTCGTAAAAATAAAAATCCTAGGTTAGAGAGGTCCAACAGAGCCCACAAGTACTTGTTCGCACTTTGCATTTTAAAATGATCTCACAAGGAGCAGGAATGGGCCACAAAACCCATTTCAATTTATATTTACAAGGTGTATTTTGTTGTATTGTTGCTCTTGACCGTTACGACGTACACCTTATATACACTTACATCAGACATTCTCCTCATTATTAAGAAATATGTGAGGATTTCTTTACCCAGGTTAAGTGGCTAACTTATGGGAGCTCCCTCATTTCCTTATTAAACTAACTGCCATCGTTATTGGTTTACCTCCGCCGAGCTACTAAAGGTTAAGTGAATTTATTCTGGTAATGAATTTGGGGAAGGCACATAAATTTCACTAACCACAGAATTCATTCATTTATACAAATGTGAGCGGATGCATCGGTTTAATTATAATTATAATTGGCATTTGAGTGGAAGCTTATTATTCGGGTTCAGCTATTCTTTGTGCAAAATACCACATCTTGGAACTTGAACCGGATTCGGGTTACGTGTCGTTCCACCTAGATAAATTATTTATCGCAGAATAATTCCAAACGATCAAAATCGAATCCTGTTTGCATCTAAAATACCAAAGTCTTGACTTACGTCCATTACCTCGAGAATCCACTAATTAGCGAGGTGACGGTTGGTAGTACCTAGTACAGCACTCGTTTTGGTATTAATAATTATGACAGAGCACGTCCCGTCCGAACTTCCTTATTAACACATAATACGGTAGAAGTTCGGATAAACGTATCCGTATCAAGCGGTTTACCTATTTTTATTTGCACGGTTTTTATTTTTCTGCATGGTTTTGAGATGTCATGAATAAATCATGTTGCAAGGATGACGTGAATATTGTAGAATTGTAGACGCAAGATCCGGATTATGACAAACATCATAAATCCTGAGCACACCTCATCAATCCAGGGTTAAATCGAACATGGCAAATAATATAATATGGAAATGTGCTGTGCGGTGACACACAGCTTGCTGAATATCATTTTGAAGGTTGAGTCATAACCTCTCCGGAATGAAAAGAAACAAACATTTGCATTGGTATTGACTCCTTCACTCCTTGCGGATTAATGACTAGCCAATTGAACAAACAAATTTGCACACGGCACGTCCATTGTTATTCTCATTCAATTTCCCCTGGATTACGAAAACTCGCCTACTATAAATTCGGAGACCATTTCCGAATATTTCACACTTCCTTCCCAGAGCAAAAAAAGAACTATCAAATTACCTCTCCAAGCTATAACAGCCCAAAAATCCAATAAAAACTCGAAAATGAAAGTCCAAGTAGTATTATTGCTGGCTTTGGCCGTCGTGGTCTGTTCCCAAGGACAGAACGGTCAAGGCGGACAAGGAGGCCAAGCAGGACAAGGTGGCCAAAACGGCCAAGGAGGTCAAAACGGACAAGGAGGACAAGGGGGTCAAGGAGGTCAAAACGGACAAGGAGGACAAGGAGGTCAAGGAGGTCAAGGAGGCCAAATCGGACAAGGGGGTCAAGGAGGCCAAAACGGACAAGGTGGTCAAAACGGTGGATGGAACAGACCAAACCAGAATGGAGGTAACCGACCAAACCAAAACGGTGGATGGAACAGACCAAACCAAAACGGTGGATGGAATAGGCCAAACCAAAACGGACAAGGTCAGAATAATGGCTGGCAAAACGGACAAGGTCAAAATAATGGTTGGCAAAACGGACAAGGCCAAAACGGTCAAGGACAGAATGGAGGTTGGAACCGACCAAACCAGAATGGAGGCTGGAATCGACCAAACCAAAACAACAATGGATGGAATAGACCAAATCAAAACGGACAAGGACAGAATGGCTGGGGACAGAATGGAAATGGAGGTCAAAATGGAGGTCAAAATGGATGGGGACAGAATGGAAATGGAGGTCAAAACGGATGGGGACAGAACGGACAAGGTCAGAACGGACAAGGCCAGAACGGAGGACAAAATGGACAAGGCCAGAACGGAGGACAGAATGGAACTGGCCAAAATGGACAGGTCCAAAACGATCAAGGCACGACCGGTAACACGACGACCCGTCAATGGTAAGCTTTACATCCAGAGTATCGGGTGGAGTTACAAACTTCATTCAACCACTCGGTTATAATTAATAAGTAATGCCGCAAAAAGAACTCAAATTTATCAATTGTATATATTCTGCAATAAGCCTGTCGCTAGTTAAGTATTTTCTTGGTCATTGCAATAAAATGTAATTTCTCATCAACATGGTCTCTGATCATTCGACGAATTATTATGTGGCATAAATTTGATCCGACTCACTAGTTTAACCGAAATAGTAGAAACCATCAACGTGAAGAACTCTAAAAATTGGTTCATGACAAATTCCAGATTGGGGTATGAGGAGGTGGACCGGATGATTATGAACTACCCTGTACAATTGCAGATACATGCCAGAACCGAAGTAAGGAAATTACAATTGCACTGTACTGTAAGTTAAATCAATAAAAATTCAATTCATAAATTTGGCTCTTGTTCGTGCAGAAACAATTTCCCCTTTCCAGTGTACACCGTGCAGATGGAGAGTTGTCTGTAGTTTTTATTTAATTTCCTTAAGGAAAGACAAGGAAGGAATAAATCATGGAGAAGACGGATTCTCTCAGCAGGAGGCGGTCTGTGAGGTTCTCCCTTAAAATTCCTTTTATTCCCTAATGAGGAACAGATAGGGTGTGAGCAATATTGTTTCCAGTAGCGATTCTCCTTGATAAGGAGTAGGCGTCTGTCTTTTATCTCATTTACACAAAAGTACAAGGGAAAAGAAAAACATGTCAGAAATATGATAAGCATTTCACGACCTTAAATATTCCCAACTTCCCACACTACATTCGTACATAAATACCAATAATTCATTATTCTCGACACTCTAACCTTCAGGAAGGAGGTTTCTGCAACGGGTGCGGTTTTCGAGCGTCTGATGACGATTAATTATTATCAAAATGCTCTAAAGTATTAACATTGAGCAGATGTTGATCAATAAATATCTATGTGACGGGTGCCCGTGCCGCGGTGTAGTATTGTAACTTTTAAGGTCATCGTGACAGCACAGAGGTCAATATCTTCAAATGCCCTGGAACGATATGAATTATGAACAAATTTTACAAGGGGACCTCTGTTCATGTAAAGACCAGATCGGCTCAATAGGAAAGTCGAAATAAAGTGTCGTGAATACAAGTAATGACGGTGGCGGAATTTTTGGCCGATAGGATTTTGGTTATTTGACAGGAATTTTTGAAACATTCGATTTGTGCCTTTCCGGGCGTAGTCGAACATATCTGCGCTACTAGCAATGAAGAAACTGGCAATAATTGTATCGGTGAACGAAAACCTAATATTCACGACTAGACTGCCTGATACAACGAATGCTAGAAATGCCATCTCGTTTCTCTTAAATTAAAAGGAGGAAATTTTCCATTTCTTTTAGAAACCCATAAAATATTTAAGCAAACGAGATATAGTTTCGACTTCATTACATTAGAACTACGAGCATAAACCCGTCTCCTCGTATGTCTTCCTGTACTTTGTTCATCATTGTATCTTTCATATTTCATAAGGACTGGCGCGCATAAAAATTTCCAACATATGTAATACACTAAACATTCGCCGCGACGAGAGACTTTATCCGTTCCATATTTCCTGTATCTCATTTTGAAATATGTACCATATCGGTCATCTCCCTTGTAGACTCTTGTAATAAATGTAAAATATGTAAAGTACGATAAAACATGCTTGTGAGAATGAACTTGCGTGAGACGTATGGGCTGAAAACAGGCGTTTGTAGAGGCGCCGCAATATTTATTTGAAATGAGAACTATGGGTTTAACCTTTTGACTCCCACTCCACGGACAACTTATTAAACGGTCGGCACTGCACTAAGCAGACTGGAATGTTTTTTAATTTGTCTTATTAATTTCAATTTAATTCTGGTGCCTTATGATTTGTACTGGAATGAATTCCTTTTCTGTCGGCGCCCTGAATTTTACCGTACTTATAAATTCGTAAGATATTTCGAAATTTTGATCTTGCGTTGTAAATTTATGACGCGAACCAAGTTTTGTTTTACCAAGAATATCAATTCATGTACGAAATCTATTTAAACAATCAGGTTTTTATGAACTCGATGTTTGCAAAGCTAATTCGGGTCTCTGCAGGCCATCACGTTGCAATTTCGTTGAAAACCCCTAATTTAGCCAGCTCTAAACGCAACTACTTGCATCCAATATCACTTTACTTGGCAAGAAAGCAGGAAATAAATTCATAGAATACACATATAAAGTGATCCGACTCCTCAAACTTTTTCACCCATGTGAAAAGTTAGTTGCTACAATTGCAAATTGCAATAGTTTCTGAATGAGTTTTGAGTCGAACAATGGAAGTTCGATCCCTTAACTTAACTCAGCACGAGAGCTTTAAATAGATCTGAGGAGTAGAGAAAGACTGACACAACAAAATCCGCTTCAAGCCCCAAGCCCAACGGAAATCTTGAGCTTTGAAATGTCGACGGTCTACTTTCTCCCTACTTTCTCCACGGGAAAGAAGAAAAAGTGACAGGCTGTAGTCCAAGAGAATACAGATCACAAGGAAACTGCTTTCAATATAAAGACAACATTGATTTAAAATCCATCCTGAAAGGTCAAACCAGTCAATGTAAGAGAAAGTATAGCACATTTTCCACAACATTTAATCGCTGGTATCTAAAAATTTGAAACCATCAAAATTTGATTGACATTGATATTTAGTTAGTTCCTCGGTGGCAAAAATTTAACATCGTCGCCACCAATGAGTCCAGCACGACGAGATTTACACGAACAGTGGTTTCCATGTCAGTTTTTCACAACTTTTAACACCATAAAAAAAGAATCTTATATAGCACTAGTGGAGTGGGTCAGGACAGGACAATGCATGTAGTTGGCAGGAAGGACTTCCCTTTCACTCAACTTCGGACTCATGGAAAAAAAAGAGGATCCACTTAAGACTCAGTCAGTTCTTTAAAAAATGTTTTTACAGACTGCTCTGTAATGTCTAGTCAGTCAAAGTAGAACTTTTTCCGGACTAAGATGGTTTAATCTGGGTATTCTATTTTGATTGTACGAGTGCTCTCCGAATCCTTCAATATTTTGCGGATAAATTCTGTTCGTTTATTCAGTCAGTATGGCTGCTCAAGAAATCGACTTCTTCACCTTTTATTTCAATTTATTCTAAACTGAACTCACAAACTAGGAAACGACTTTGAACTGAAACATGTAAAACAACATGTGACAAGTAAAATGTGTAATTTTCTGGTGCTACAGGTTAGAGAGTGAACGGTTATTGGGTTAACAGTTATCGGGTGAACAATTATCGCGTGGACAGTTACACGGTGAGCAATTATCGCCTGGACAGTTACAGGGTGAACAGTTATCGAGTAAACAAT
The DNA here is from genome assembly GCA_034698945.1 of Protaphorura quadriocellata. Classification (NCBI taxonomy): domain Eukaryota; kingdom Metazoa; phylum Arthropoda; class Collembola; order Poduromorpha; family Onychiuridae; genus Protaphorura; species Protaphorura quadriocellata. The sequence continues at coordinate 8,487 of JAQGCA010001272.1, forward strand.
TATCGCTTGGACAGTTACCGGGTCGAAGGTTACAGGCTGAATTAGATAAAGTATTTATTTCTGAGCCATAATATACGCAAATAACGCATATGAGTTTTTCCGTCTTCTAATTTATGATTTTACACTTTTCAACCGTATTTTGAAAAAGAAATATGGATTTATGAAGAATTGTTGGATCATGAGAACATATATAATACACCCACATTAATTGACATAGCCGCTGAGGCCGAATCAAACATCATCGCGTATTTTTGGGTTGCTTCCCATTTGGCCTAGAGACGTACAACGTAGGTACCTTCTAGTAGTAGGAAAAACCAGTGGAAAAAACCTCTTTAAAGCAACCACCGGGAGTGCAAGTCCGAGGAATCAAACCCCAGCACAGCGAGACAGAATGGGCCAACCATACCATCATGCTGCAATGGACTTGCTATGCGAACATATATTAATCACGGGTATGTGGGATTTTTAATACTGAAAACAAAAAACCCCAGGACTTTGTATTGTTTTTACCGTAAAAGTGGACATGGAGGGAAATAATATTTCGGCTGCACAACTTCGGCCATCTGGATCTAAGCAACCTGCATCAATATTTGCAGCCAAATCGGTCACTTGGAGCATTTCCCTCGTCGGGTTAAAACTTGAGCAATAAATTTTGTTCAAGAAGTTAAACTCAATCTTGCACATCAAATTTTTATGTCGTTGCAAGTTTGATTAGAGAGTTCTGAAGAACCGTCCTCTCCAATTTTCTACAAACTGAAACCAATCACATTTGAAATAATATTTTCGTGGTGCACAATTTTCGGAACCCATTTCAATTTAGTTTAGTTTCATATCTTTGATGTATTTTTCTGTCGTATTTATCTAACCGAGAAATAGAAAAAGCGGATCTCCTGTCAGTCCGGTTCAATCCATTCAGTCTTCCGAACATCGATCTCAATGGACTCGTTCCTTTAATGATTCACCATGTTTTCGGTGAAAATATTTTGTACGGAACCTAAAACCAATTTCTCTGGAGGTGCATTACTGGACCGGATGACTTGGACTCATGCAATCTCTTCAAAGACACACGCGAGACCCATTACTCACTCAATGGGGCTAACCCGCTGGGTTTCCAGGAATATCCGGCTTCACAAGAAATACAAATTAAGACCAGCAGAATATAAAATTCAGTTATTTGGTCACGTTCAGCTATAACAGTTCAATTTGTCTGAGAATGAAAATTATGTCTTACTTAAACCAGACAACGCAGGAATTATATAAAACTTTCAATCCTAGATAATGCAGGTGGATTTTCTTTCGTAGATTTTCGCATTGAATTCAACCACGCTGCCAATATTGTTTCTGCTGCTCATCGACCTTACCAGATTTGGACCGAGTCTATTTCAAGCGGCTTACGGTGTTTCAATAGTCCCGGTGCGTCTCGCCAAGGTTTATAGGCTCATTTTGACTACAGATCGTAATGATTTGATCGATTATCTAGCGAATTTTGACACAGGGAGCACCGAGCCAAATTTTGTGAACTATCATTTGTGTGTCACGACTGTCTCCCAAACTCGTATGTGCAAATACTTCTTCAGGTTCAAAAAATATTGAAGAATTCGAAAAAGAGCGAAAATTTGAGCGATTTGAAACGTTGTATTTTGGGGTTAAAATATCATCATGTGTTGCCAGATTCAACTGCAAATATTTTCTTATGAATGAGTCTAGGCACGCTTGGATTCTAAAATTAAACATCATCAAACCACTACTTCCGGTAGAACTCAACATAGAACAATATTAAAACTTAGATTTCACATAAACAGCCAACAGTATTTAATTCATTTTAATAAAGTACTTTACTCTCTAGAACATTTCTATGAATGAATAATAGAATTAGAACTCCGGGGCATAGTGTTTGACCACAAAAACTGACTGATGAGTTTAGCCCTCTAAACAAATAAATAAGTGTACGGGTTTTATTAATAGAGATTCATATGCTCCTCATCAACTGTACCGTACGCTGTGCACGTTCACCTCAGAAACTAATAAAGTTGTTACATGTAGCTCTGCGGTTGCATTTCTGACTCGAAACTATAAAATACGTAAGTATCTCGTACCTTACTTATTACTCTTCATGATAAAGTATCCATGAGTAGAGTCGATTCTGGGCAACTCAACAAATCAAACAATATTTCCCCTTCGGTGCCACCAATTCTTCGTACCGTACATCCTCGGACCAAAGAGCAGCTTTTTAGAAAACAATTTGTAAACTAGACGCCAGGAAAATGTCTTGTTTTTCAGCGGAGGAATAAAAATTAAAGCCAAAGAGTAAATGCAAGACAAAGATGCAAAGTCGGATGTAAACGTGATCTGAGCGATTGCCCTTTGGCCAAGTCAAGTCTATCCCCGACAGACCTTAAGAACATGTCAGAGCAAATCCGGGTACAAAGTAACTATTTGATTCTCGGTAAGCCACCGACGCGAATAAATAGAGATTTGTTGTTTTCTAAGAATGTCCGCAGTTACAATGAGGCTTTCAATAAACGGCGACATGGAATTGTAGGTGAGTCGCAATTTTTAATACCACAAATATCGCAAGTACCGTTATTTTGGAATGGCGGACCAGTTACAATCTATGAAGCCGAACCGGACATTATTTCTTGACGTTTTAAGACATGTGTGTCTCCGAAACGACCAGATTTGGTGTACAGAGTGTTCTTGACCTCTTTAAACAATTGATCACATATGAAATAAAAATACCTTCGACTTTAGTGACCTCGAGAGTCCATTTTTGGATGAGGTCATTGCAATCTTCAACACTTACATGTTAAAAGTTCAGCCTTTTTTGAACAGCCTTTTTTTGGACATTTTGTTTAAGTCACGTTATGGTGCGGTGTAGTAACGCATTGCTCTATTCCTCAGGATAAACCATTATCGATTCTATGGCGATCGATTAGAATTTGAATTTGGGTGTGAAAATATTTGTGAAATGTACAGAAATCTTACGCGAATGTTAATCTCAGATTCGTAATAAAGAAAATTGAAACAAATAGCCTGGAAAGATACATCGTATCCAAATTTGAAATCTGAATGGTGTTTCTGAGTAGCGGATACGATTTTGTTGAAAATATTTGAATTTCTGCGTAGAAATAGAGAATAAGCTCCGACCATTGTGTGTGTGAAACGAAGTTCAGTCTTCATGGAATAAATTCGATTTGCGAGGGCGGATTTTGGAAGTCGTCGTCGTAAACTAAAATGTCATGTCATGTCATGTCCAAGGCAGAGAAGACATGACAGGTTCGTTTTCATTCAAGGCAAAGGCACTAGTATAGTGCTCACTCACTCCATTGCACTGAATATCTTGTGTCCAAATAAAATTCCACATCATCAGAATTTCATCAAGTCGTCTTGTCTACAGCCAGACTTCTTTGAATTACTTACATGGTCCAAATCCAAATCTCTCCAGTCTTATTGGCCTGTCTGGATAGGATCATCTCGGCGGCTTCTTATTGGAGAGCTCTGGAGTCCGGGACCGGTTGTTCGTTATATCCCGATCCCATTATATTATATTGTGAGCTCTATGGTAATTTCATTTATTTGGTCACTCACTCAAGACATTTTAAAAGACATATTATATTATATAACAACTTCTAGTCTGACCAAGGCTTTGTGTAACTTTGAATTGGGAATCAAAATGTGATGCCTTTTAAGGTCAACCATTCAATTCTGCACTTACAGACAACAGAACAAAAAGTTCACAGTAAGACTCGGGCGCCAATCATTGTGTAATGAGAAATGTGTCGCGACAAACTGAACGTGTCCTTTACTCCTGTTTTCGTTTTTTTCTTCATCGTGTCAAATTTAAAATTCACTTGGTTTGTCGTTTATCATTTTTGAAATTAGGAATGTTAAGGTCAGATTAAAAACGAACCATTTTTATCTCACAAACCCTTACTACGATATACCGACCGGAGAATTCACAGGGGATTCAATAGATTCTGAAAATTTTTGAAAAAATTCGCGAGGTCATGGTTCATTCCTAAAAAATACTTTCTAGAATTTTAAAATGAAATAATCGTTTGTACGGTCAGTGAAAACTGAAGGCTCCCAGCGCAGCGTACAGGATAAACCGGCAGTGTTTCAAAATTTTAATATTTGTCGAGAACATAAATTTTGCCAAGAACCGCAAAAGTGAGAAGAACCTGAATCTACCGCCCACAAGGACACAAAATGAGAAGTCTTCTCAATTCGTGTCTTCTTCTGTGAGATCTGAGATCTTCTCATAAAAACGTCCAAAAGTTCATCCATAGTAGGTGAAACATAATAATGTGTCCTTAAAAGTTTCTAAAAGCTACATAGATTCGATCTTCGGTAGTGCACGTGGGAGGATGAACCAAGGATCGTCCAACCGTTTATTATGAAAATTACATGGAAAAACAAGTTGAGGTTTCCACTGAATGCTGCTGAGTGTCATCAGCGGACTTGTTTACTTTACGTGACATTTTTACAGGCGGTGACAATGAGGGACTATATGTCTTTGTCTCACAAGGGACAATTTTTGAATGTTATTCCATTGAACTCCAACTCTCATGGTTAGGAACAGCAGGAATGCCATAATAGAAGTTTCGTGAGCACATAAAACTATTGGGGCAGTGGACGCGTCAAGAAGCGCGTACGATGGTAATATGTCAAAAATTTCTGGCAATGATTTTAAATGCACACGATTTTATGTCAGACTAAAATTTATTCTTAGCCCTTAACTCATAGGGTTCTGAGATCACCAGACTTCTTTCCCTTGTAAGCTGACAAAACCACTATTGGAATGGCAAAAGCAAGAACGTATCTTGCATTATTATTACAGTCGAGTGAGAATTCTATGACCTCCCTTGTCTATTTTTTTCTCTTCTACATCACTGTGCAAATGTCATGTCAAGTTAGCCAAGCTAAAATTATTGAGACGGGATTTGATTGGTTTCTAGTCTTCCTTCCAATCCCAGAGTTCATTTAGGAAAGAGGTGGTGTCTATGTCTATGTCCTCGGTGTCTGTGTCATTTGTCACTCCCTATCATGTGTCATCTGAGTCCACTATCAAAATCTGTCATATTATTTCTTTTTCAGCACAGAGAATCGTACTGCATGTGGTTTCTGCGAATAATAGTAATGGCGAATACCTGCCACTTTTACTGTGCTCTGTCGTTTGTCTAGAGTTGGACGTTCAGTCGGGTATTTCAAAGTATAAAAAATTAATCAGGATTGCCAATTGCCTTTTTCATTTTTGAGCATACCACTTGATTACACTTAAGTTAATAAGAAGCTTATGTTTTATTTATTTGGTCAAAATGTCTGATCCTGTATTCAGAATCGATCGTATTTTTATAAAACGTCGTCCGGTAATTTTCCCAGACGAGTAGAGGCAACTACGAGAATTAATTTTCTATATGAACTGTTGAAGATTTGTGATTCATTACGAGGAATTTTGTTGCGGACTTGTGTAGGTTTAGCAAACTTAATTCACTTCAATTATGCCGGAGTAGGAAAGGTATTCACGAATTTTCATTCATGGACTTCAAGACAATTAGAAAGTCGGCCGAAGTTATAGATGACCCTGTCCTCGATTAAAATCAAAAATAGTTTTGTATTACAAAATGGATGTCTATTAGAGCCGGGAACATGTAAATTAGCTTCTTTACACAGAAGACGAAAATTGCAAATAGAATTCCAGAGAACCTTAAAATTTTCCAATTTTGTCAACTTCCAGACTACCCACCAACCGTTAGGAGAAAATTCCATAGATCCCTACAGACTACGAGATACTCCATTGACTCAAAATTTACAATAAAACATTGTATGCGATGAACGAAGTCACCTCAACAATTGATTGTAATTAATCTCAGCCCAGCTTTGTTATTTTCCGTTTAGAGGATTGATATTAGGGCTAAAAGGCTGGGTTGACTATTACGTTCCCTGCACTTTTCTTGTGATTAGTTGAACTAGCCGTAGATCTTCACACAGTGTCGGATTCGTGTTCAAGTCCTTAGTGCCTGAGATCAAAAAGAGAAGAGATAATACTACCTCATTTATAATGAAATGGAGCCCAAATAAATCGTTGTAACGACAGCCTGAATCGTTCACTAAGATCTCTCAGTCATGGCTTGAATGTATCATTAATCAATTTACACTTTCCAAAGCCGGGAGCTATTGTACTTACTGTGTAAAAGCTCCAACTTGAGTCTTGTGGATACGATCACTTTTATTCCACCTTTACGATGTGGTCTGTTTCAGATATAGCCTTCTTCCAAACAAAATTCCGGGAGGGGTAAACGACTTCTGAATCCACAGCAGTAGAAGTTTATAGATTTTGTGCCAAATTTTTGTACAATATTGTTCAGAAATCACATCAAAATTATACCGTAAGTTATCGGCGTGAAAGCATGAGCAATAGTGAGACTCTTAACGAGGGTTATGTGGGCTATTCGTCGACTTTGCTCTGATCTAAGCGGAGATGCGATTTCGTGACAAATTGATCTGAAATAATTATCAATGAAATTAACTAGCCAGAGTCAAATCAGGAAAGGTCACTGACTTTTTGCAAAATATCGTACAATTTGCGCCAGACTCTTTTTCACTTGTATCGTCGTATTTCCGGTGTACACATTTCTCTTACATATATCTCGCGATGCCCCTCCCAAAGGAAAATGTCCAGAGGTTATTCGTACTATTGTTTTTTATACACAATATGGTCTGACTGACAAATACAGTCCCCTGTAATTTTAAAATAGTACATCATCATATTATATATTTGCATTTCCTACACATTAATAGTCAGCAGCTCGTAGATGTGGTCATAAATAATACGATTGAACAGTTGCTATTGCTGTTTTGGCCTTTCCTTGTTCACACTCTGAATCATTTTTTCTGTATGCTTGAAGTTCTTAAGGCGAACTGACGGCAAACTGTTGAAGCGAACAATCATTTTTTTTCTATTTTCCCTCCTGCCATCGTAACGGCTACGGCTACTATGCAATTACATAGTATAAATTTCCATCTCGCGTGGCGTTGGTTTCGACTTACCAACTACTGGGCTATTATTCATCACCAGTCACTGACTCCGTCGTAGTTTATAGCTCCAGTCTAACTCTATCCACATCATTTCTAACTTCAACTCTAATCTTTAACCCTCAACTAACTCTCAAGTTGAATCACGAAAAAACGATTCATTGAATTTGGATTTTGCCACTAGCAATTTTAGTTAGTTTGACTTTCGCGCAGCACTCACTATTGACGCCATTACTCACGCCTGCCTGCTTTCCTTACCAAACCTCATAAATCGGTAAAACGGCTATATAAGGTGATGAAATCATGTTCAAATTTAGAAGTAAAACTTCCAGGCGCGGATATAATTTATCGGACTTGAGAAATGATCGTGAAGATGGTTAAAACTTCCAGTTCCTTTCTTAAACTAAGGCAGAGTCGGCTTGAGCTGCCGGTAATTTCAGACATGCCTGACTCTAGGAACATTCCATATTTTAGTAATTTATAAAACTGATTACTTTTTATTTTTTATTAATCCAGAATATTTCAAATTCAATAAATTAGCAATCTGACAAGAATTGCTCAAGATTACACTGCCTTGTTATGTGTACAACGTAGGTATGGTGAAAGGCACGGAGAGTAAACAGGCTGATTTCAGTTTTCAGTCAGAAACGGAGGTCTCACTTCGGGTAAACAAACTAAAAAAACAACCTCTGGGCGCAAAACCACTGTTTTGCGCCCAATGTAATCAGATGGGAAATGCAGTCTGTAATTTTATGCAATTTGATTTGGTTGTTACGGGAGACAACAGTGAGACCTCCCGGAAAAGGAAATCACCTTGTCTACTCTTCCTGGTGAAAGGTACCTCAAGGAGAAAGTCGGAAATTATATCTAATGTGTGCTTCTTCTTTGGGACAGGAGAAAGCGTTGTAGACCAGAACATTGTGGATCATCGGAATTCTGAGTCGTAAATTAGGAAGTTGCCACAGTTGCAGTTGCCAGGCCGAGCTGAACTTTCTCGAACTCTTTGGACCAATTCTCACTGGGGTTTTCTTTGGTTAATTTGAACCCGAAGAGAATTCTTGAAGAAAAGCAATAAGCATGAAATTGTCTTGAGATAGTAAGTCCTTGCGGTTTCTTGAGGACCATAAACTTAAACCAGTCAAGGAAGATATGACTCAAGGAGCCTTGCACTGAATAGAGATATGATTAGGGTGAAAACAATTTCTCCGGACAGTCATTTCAGCTTTCCTGGGTCAAAAACTCAATTACATATATTCAAGAACGAAATTATTTTCCAGTTCATCGCCAAAAACATTCCAAATACTCTCTTCTTCCAAAGCGGATTCGTACTACAAGTAGGAATTTTTTATTTTTTTTAGAATTTCTTAAGAATTTTTCCAAATTTTCGTCCAAAGTGAAATTGACATTCGCAATGTGTCCTTTGTGAGTTTCGGTTTGGCCAACCACTACGTATAAATATTTTTCATTATACTGAGTCTTATTTGACTAAATGGTCAATTCTATGTTATAATCATGTTCATATAAGGTGAATAACATACACTGTCATTGACGCCATGCCGTTTGTCCTCTCTATTCCAATGAAATGTAATATCATAAACTGTCTTTGTTTTTGTTTGTACAGAGTAATTCAAGCGTGGGTCAGCAGGGATTATGTGCATTAAGTCGTAAGGATGTCAAATAAATACACTCCCAGGGATGAGGACAAATTAGTCGTTTACCGCCGGCAATTTACAAGAACAAGCCTTCTTTGTCTTGATTTTATTCAATTCCCAAAATTTATAATGAATTGCTTGTAAATCAAAGTCACTTCAACCTATCTGGGGGTAATTTATAGTAGGAGTTGGTGCTTTTTTAATATGTGTGTCGCCCAAGGCATTTCTTTAAACCAGGGTGAACCGTTAGTGGGTAAAAGTTTTGGCAAGCAAACGTTTACAGGGTGAACGGTTTCGGTGCGAACGGTTACAGGGTAAACGCGGTTACAGGAGGAACGGTTACAGGGTGAACGGTTACTAAATGTTCATTCTGGAAGCGTTCACCCTGTAACCGTTACCGCCATAACGCGAATGGCTACAGGTTACACGGTGAACGGTTAGAGGGTGATTGGTCGGCAAGATTCCTAGACGCCCAACTATCTCTATAGGTTACAAGGTGAACGGTTACTAAATGTTCATTCTGGAACCGTTCACCCTGTAACTGTTACGGTCACAACGCGAACGGTTACGGTTAGAGGGTGATTGGTTACAGGTTGATTGGTTACAGGGTGAACGGTTACAGTGTGAACGGTTACAGTGTAAAAGGTTACTAAATGTTCATTCTACAAACGTCCACCTGTAGCCGTAAGGATTCTCCTAAATTAATATATTTGAAGAATAAGGTTCTGTTAAAAATAGTACATCTGTAATTTCCTCCACTTGTACAAGAGCGAAACGTAACTACGGACTAAAGAGTGATTATCTTCAATTCCAAATTAAATTCATCTAACTTTTTCGGTAATTATAAAATTACTGGCACTAACTTCAGTGCTTCCTCGCTCATTCTCTCGAAGGATTGCATTTGTAGTCTTAAACTAATAATAATGCGGTGTTCTGGGAAAAGCTCCAAAGGATTAGTTTACTAGTGAATCACACAAATCCCGGCAAGTGAAACAACTCAGTTGGGCCGGATTTGGTTTTAGCAGAAGAAACTTTTAGAAAGTATTAGAATATTTGAGTGGGTGAGCTAAAACTCGTGGAAGTACACGGTGGTTCATAATTATGTATCCCCTTGCTACATAAAATAAAAGGTCATACCCTATAAGCGATTTATCCAATCTATAGGAGAGTTATAGTTGAAGCCAATATCCCCGAAATGGCAGTTCGGTCTGGCGAGTACATCTGAAATCCTCCATGCACTTTAACATTACAGCAAACCTTAACCTATAACTAACTTCGTTGTTTTAATTTTTTCGTGTTCGGTTATTATGTGTTGCGTAAGCAAGACATTATGTGAATGTGTTGTCTGTCTGTCCGTCTGTCTGTCCGTCCGTCCGTCCGTCTGTCCACACTTTTCATGCCGTAAACGTTGACGGATTTCAACGAAATTTTTAGGGTAGGTA
>JAQGCA010001273.1:0-18608 GCA_034698945.1 Protaphorura quadriocellata
TGAAAAAGTAGTACACAGGAGTACAAAATTTTCAAAAAGAGTACAAAGGAGTACAAAATTTTCTAGGAGTACAGCCGTTCGAAAAGGAGTACTGTACTCCTAAAACGAGTACGGTTGGTCAGCCTGACTATAGTCTTCACAAAATAACAGTATTTCCACTCAATCATCCGCCGTCACTGTCCATGTAAAATGTAAGGGCATAGTTCGAAAGAATTCAAATTCAAATTGGAAAGGTTTCATTAAAATCCTATTCAAAATATAGACAACGGCACTAAACTAAAACATATAACGGCTGTGGACTTGTGGATATACTGGACTATTCTTTGCAGTTGTCCTAGGTTCTAGAGATAAAATATGATTTCGAAAAATGGGATATGCTAGATAAGTTTTGCGTTGTTTGTTAAGAGTCAACACTAAAATGAATTAGGCACCAACAAGTAAAATATGCAATCAATTCGCAGAATACTCAAACGCCATTCCGCAAAATTTTGTTGTTCGGATTGGATATTCTGTCATTCGGAATGGATTTTTTGTCGTGCAGCTTGGATATTCTGTCGTTCGAGCTGGATTCTTTGTCGCGGAAAATTCGTGAAGGAATTCGAAAGAAGTTCGCAAAATAAAAATCTTGAGTTATGGTAGTGAGTTTTTTGTTAAAATCATTCAAACCTTTCGATGAATCACTGAATCAGTGTTCGGCAATGTAAACAAAGGGATTTTTTTAAGCTTTTTTTTTGTTTCTGGCCAAATTTTGAAAATCAATCATCAATCAATCAATATTTTCAGCATTTCAGTATTTGGTACATTTCCCATAACGTTTGAAAAGATCCAGGAGTAACAAGCAAATTCCTTAGTAGTTAGTAGTAGTAGTCTAGATAAATTTGATTGGTTTAGTTAGTGTTATTGTATTGTAATCTATGGAGTTGATGAATTAAATAAAGATAAATCCAACCCAATTCAATAGCCTCATTTTGAAAAAAAAATGTATTGGATGGTAATTCTCTCTCAGGTATCTTGACTAAGGCATAGTTTTACCTATCCCAAAACCCACATCAGGAAACCCTGAGCCTTTTTATACTATTCTTGAGTTCAACGCTTCCAGTCATCCCTGAAGTCCAAAGCGAAGCGTCTTTTTTTGCAAAAAAAAGTCATTGGTTGTTTTTAAGTTGCATTTTTCGAGGTCCATGGCATTTTCATTACAATGCAATGCAATGCGGTGGGTTGAGTCCAAGTACTACAAGTACAACCCGTTTTCTCAACACAGTATCGCATTCCTTTCCATTGAATTCGCACAATCGAAATAGCTTCACTGCGACACATCTCTTCATCGCATATGCGTGTGTATTTCCTCCACAAGGTAAAGCGCTGGGTTGTTAGTCTCATACACCCATGCCAATTCTTAGGATTTAATCATCGCATCCTTTGTTCAATTCCAAACATTTAGCAAAATGATTCTTAACAAAGTAACAACTTCTGAATTTCTGATTTTGAATTCCTAAATCGGTGATAGAACTTTGTTAAATCATTAAGAAGTTCGTAGCAGCATTCCCTCGTCATCGTCGCAAAAAATCGTCCTCGTTGGTTAGAAGTTTGTGACTGCGTATTTGCGCCGCGCACGTCTGCGACTATGACTTTCCGCTCGTAATACTACCTCAAACCTCCCAAACACCTTTAGGTCCATATTTTGGAACTTCCAACTAGAAACTAAATGGGCCAAACTTCGATAAGGTTAAGAGAATCAGACAGTGTATAGCACCACGCTCCAAAGGGGAGGGCCTCCTATGTTGGAGGATATTGATAGCAAAACTGTCATAAACAAACGCTACAAAATCTATAGACTTACAAAACACGGTGTAATTTAGGATGGTATGGCCTTTCCAATGCTTCGTAGGATTCGTACTACTTATAATATGTGTACAACAATTGTTTGACTTGGACATTTAAAAAAATAAAAACTCTGCAATCGGAAGTTGGGATTCCTATAATATTTGAGTTAGGCTCCCCTGTAATTTTTGGTTAGTGTTAGGTGGAATGGAGTTGTGAGAACGCCGGGATGTATTAGAAATTGCAAACAAAATACATATACCCAGTGGGAAGTATCATTTCCCAGATGCGATTTTTGAAAATAATTTAAAGCACTCGGCTTTAGGATGCATTTATAGGCATCCGGAATTCAAAGTCTAAAGGAACAGTGGCGACATGCAGTACTGCTGTGCGTACAAATGTATGATATATCCAAGAACCCCGCATGTATTTCATTTCAGCTTGCATAGTGGCTAAAGTGACAAGAATATCTCCACGTGGAACCTTAGAAGTTAATAAGTAAAAGTTCTTTTGCTATTGGATACACAGGCAATAAGGTTCCTGGTAGTGGTGATGCTCAAGTTGTTACAAACCGTTCCGTACCTCGCGTACAATTTTTAAAATATCATGCATGCTTGCATTTCGTAGTTGTAGTTGTAGCTCTGTGACTAGTTATTGACACAATGTGACCATATCGAAATCCTGTTACCAATTTTGTAGAAAGAGAATAATAAGAATAATTTTTCCATGTCTGCGGCGAAATATTTGTTGTCATAGATTTGCTTCGAATCTCCCCTCGAATACTGACGCAGACCGTGCATTCTACTTCTACTAGTAGTAGTGAGTTACTCGATACGATGCTTGCTTAAAGTAGTCCTTCAAATGCGTTCATCAGTCTTCGGGCATTCTAACACAAACTATTGTAATCACCTCTTAACGATAAACGATATTGGCTAATTATTTACTTTCTCGACATCGTAAGGTTCGTTTAGTATCAATATTACCGGGTTTTGAACAATTCCACGTCTCGCATAGCCCCGCCTCAAGGAGCCCCACAACAGTAGCATTAGGTAGATTTAATCGTACATTTTTTATGTTTAATCGAATTCTAAGGTGTTCACAAAACTGTCTAATATTTACCAAATATTGGATTTTTAAAAGAAGTCGAATATTAGACATGAGAAATAGAAATCAACTACTCGAATGTATCAGCAAAATCGGCAGGAAAGGTCGACAGCTATGTTCTTTGACAATGTTTCTGTATATAAAAAATTTTGTCAACTGCTTTCTCAAAATTGCGACAAAACTGGTCCACAAGGTCACAAAAACCATATGCTTTAACGCAAATTAAGTCTATTTTTAGAAGTTTTGTGCAAACTTTTAATTGACACGGTCGAATAGGACATTCGGATTTTGTGCATAACTAAACAGGATTAATTAGGACTTAACTGAAGTCGGAACTGGCAACACTCATTGATTAATCAATGCGACATTTTATGCTTAAGTTAATGACTTGAATGAGTAATTTTAGGGGAGTCAGGATAGGAAGGTAGTGAGTGAAGGGATTATTCCATCAGAGCCAGGGTTCAATTCCTGGCCGACATGCTTCCGAATTCCTTGTATGACTTGGTGTGTTTATACGGTACTTGGTCATCAGAGACCTTAGCTTAATTGTCTGGGTCAGTGGGGCCTCTAGAGTGACTTTAGAGAAGCGTGACCTGATTGATAGCAAGAATTCGTCAAGCTGATATCCAATTGAACGTGATTTTGAGAGAATCTCGTTATAAGAGCGGAATGACTGTGACGCGTGAACCTTAAACGATTTGAGTGAGAACGAGGGGAATGCCATTGAAGAGCATGGAATGAATGAAAGTTGTTTTGGACAGGGTCCTGGGTTCGTCTCCCACTCCCACCCTCTTACTATGTTTACGCATTTGAGAAAGGATTGTGATATTCTGAATCCGCTCAATTGCTCCCGTCCATGCTCAAGAAGGGTGAAGAGGCAAAGACGCAGTTCCCACTACCTCTTATTATCATTTCCATTTATTGCGTGGATCAGTCAGGTCACACAAACCCAACTTCACACAAACAACTGATTAACTGGAAAAGTCTTCAGTTTCAGTCACTTCAGTTCTCAGGTCAGATGAACCCTCAGCAATTAAACGTGAACGGGAAGTCTGCTCAGGTCAAGTCCTCAAACCTATTATTAACAATACAAATTCCACAGCTTAAAACAACACACGTCCACGTACGTGAAACAGAACAATATAGGTGAATTGTCGTATTCATTCTTAATTAATCAGTGATTAAATAAAATTGATGTGTCGCTCTAAAACATAAAAGTGAACAACTGGAAGTGAACTTCTGAACCTAACTGGCTGGTCGACGTCGGTGGTGTCCGTCGTCCTCGTCTTCATTAAAATATTGTGGAAAAGTTTACTAACCAGTGAAGTGAACTATTTAATTAATTATTATCATTAACATCGTTGTGTTGTAATACTAAAAATACTGAAAATTCAAGATACTGACGTTTTGACGAATGAGTATAGATGATCTTAAAATCATATTGTTGACATTACATTAATTAATTGATTGACATTCATTCATTGACATAACGTCCGTTCAATTATTTGATTTGTATTGATTTATCAGTGACTCGAGAAAACGAGTCACATTATTTTGAGTTTGGACTTAAGATGAGAATGAGTGTATCAACGGAGGAAGTGAGTGGAGGACCAGGGCCTGTTGGTGGAGGTGGAAATGGCGGGGGCGGGAGTTCTTCTGGAAGATCAGGCTCTTTGACACCTTCGACTACGTCAACAATGGGATCTTCACCATTGACAATGCCCATCATTGACCCTCTGCAGCCAGACGTCGTCAAAACGGCGTATCGAAAGAAATTAAAAGGAAAAAAGAAATTTTTTGTTCTAAGAAGAGAAACGGAGGCTGGTGGCCCCGCAAGACTTGAGTATCATGCCAATGAGAGAAAATTTAAACTTGGACATGCACCGAAGAAGTAAGCAAAAAAAATTTTTTACACACGTGTTTTATTTTTTGTGGAAGGCTAAATAGACCAACTAGTTAGATAAATAGATTTCAGAGTTATTGGTCATATCCAGATAATTTTTAATGCTCAGAATTTCATATATCATATCATATGACTTTCATTTTATGTATAATTGACATTTGATTCTTCTGCGAATAGTATAGATGATAGTTGCATCTTGCATCTGGACAGTTCTAGCTACTTTAAAGAAGAGTATCTATGAGTATCAAATATCTTTATATAGACAGGACATAAGAACGTTCCGTATTCCCTGCTTACTCTGGTTACACTTCTAATCTAATTTAACATTAAATCGAATTAATTTAAATTTTGTCGTACTCAACGACTAATAATTTCTATAGTGTGGGGATAAATCGATCTCCAGGAGAGAATTTCCTCTATAAGTGTGACCATAACCATGGGATTGCTAATTACATGAAATTACTATATTACATTCGCCATTCGCGTATATGTTAGTTTTGATATTGATATTTTAGAAAATATTTGAGGCTATATTTGAACTCGTATATTAGTTGGTTCATTTTCTCTCGTTTACTCCTTTAAGACATTTAGATATTTGAAATGGCAGATGAATTAGGTACTGATGATATTTGACTTTCGACATCACTTGTCGCGAGGATCGTCGTAAAGATAGACCTGATTATGCTTATGTTTTTTACACTTGGTTAGACTCACGCCTTATACCTTATTAGTACGTAGTGAGTGTCAGTACATCTTTACCCAATAACCTAAGAACCTGACCATGAACTCAAAAGTCAGAACCTTGAGTAGTTTTCCGTTATGCAGTTTGCTTTGCAATCCAGAGAGCTGGATAGCATTTTTAGGTAAAAATATTATTCACAAACAAGCAAGTCTTTTCTGAGATTCGTTGGAATCGTATAGGTTACATTCCCAAAATTGAAATTGAATTCAGATCAGACTTTGTACCATCATGTGTCAGTTTCATTTCCTATCACCATATTGGTAAATCTAACCAGAGTCCAGGAATTCTTTCATTTTTAGTCCATCCAATTTTTTTTATCACGACTCCCTAAAGGTTTACGAAATTTCACGTTAGTCAAGTCGAACACATTGTTGTAGAAGGGTAGTATCTCCGTATTATTCTGTACCGTACCCATTGTTTTGCCATTTGACATTTTTCTGGGGCTGGGATGCCCACTACTGGTATATAAGGAATAAGTATTTACAAATACTTAGAGGACTACGACTGAGGCTTCTTTTAAAATATTGCGACGCAGAAATTCTTGGAATTTAGCAAAGTTTGCATTGTAGTATTGCCACCACCAGCATAATATTGTAGCGAGGTAAGAGTGAGTGTGGGTGAGGTCAACCATCTCTGTTATTTACAATTGAGTGAAAATTCCTCGACGTCTGCATTTTTCCAATCATAAATCGGAAACACCGACGACCCAGGAGTTTTGGTCATTGACTACGTATGTTACAAGGATGTACATAACTGCGAAACACGTTATACATCTGTTCGTCAGTGAAATGAATGTGAATACTACGATGATTTTGTATATTTGTATGAACTCCATTCGCCGTTCTATGGAATTCCAAAGTCCAGCAAAGCGAAAAAGCAGCCTGCGTTCGTCATTTAGGATAACAGGAAACCGCAACGCATTGAACTTGTAAATGAAAATAGCACCGGGATTCCAAATGTGTGCACGCATTTGTAGAGTAGGTTCATCGGAAATGAGAGTAACATAACAAGTATGAAGTATGTCATATGTGTATGAGTGGAATTCTTCCATTTTTCATTCATTGATGTGTTCACATTCTTCATTCCATAGATTCCCTCAACTATCATAAAAGTTTTGGATGCTACTTGTCAGATTCTTCAGGTCAAAGAAACTAACTAATAAGCAGAGTGGAATGTTGAATAAGAAGGCACTTCTTAAACTTGCCCTTAGCTCCTCGTCCTCTACACTTTTGGGTTAAATGACGTTCTCCAAGGTTCGTTCAAGTACCCCACAAGAGTACATAAGAATTGAGATTTCCATTTCATTTTGTCAACATCATCATCATCATTTCATCGGAATTTCTTATTATTTTGTAATCCCTCAAAACTACGTAGTAAGTAGTAGTAGTAAGAAAACAATTTCTCCTTTCTAGGTATGCCTACGCACTTAATATAATACGGACACCAAAAATAATATAAGTCATTGTCGTTACGTGCATGGAGAGAATATGGATTACTAATGACACTATGGACTTGTTTTTCGGCATGTCATTCGTCATTCCATCATTTCCATCTCATGACAGATGAGTCCGGATTTCCCAACAAATTAGAAATTAGTCATCCTATCGCATACTCAGGACCTCAGGACCTCATGACACGTCACAGCTTACACTGTTATTGTTTCTTTTTGCCATTGATGAGATTATACTAATGATTAATTAATAAGTTTAAATTCCGTATGACCCAGAATTTGGAGTACTTGTTGTTTTGGACTAGATTCTAGAAAATGTGAGTAGTTAGTACTCCGTGTATCTCAGATCATAAAATTAAAATAATATGATTCATTTTGTATATTCCATTGTTGGTGACTAAGGCTAATTAATAAGTTCAAAATTCATTTGACCCTTCAATGAAGGCAGTATTTTTCGGATTACACAGGAACAGGTAGTTGCTGTTTGATTCCTGTCTTTGATTGTTATTTATTTGTTTCATTTTGTGTACTGACTCAAATTGCTGGCGTTTTCGTCATCCAGGTTTTGTATTGAACATTGTACCAAATGTAACATCATTCATGCTGTAATTTGCATGCAATAAGGGATTCTCAGGACTAGAACATCTCTCTGGAATGGAATGTCGTTCGTTTGGTTACTTGTTCGTTAGGAGAATATGATCGGAGGTAGCTGACATTCCTGAAGAATTTTTTCAACCCATGAAACTAATGTGTTGCGTAGGAAGGAGATGAAGCCCTTGTTGATATTTTGCATTTGCATTATGATGTTTGTTGGGTTGAGACTCTAATCGACTTTGACTTCTAGATGTTGATGTTACACCACTTGTTGACATGGAATATTAAAGTAACAGTTGAATCAGAATTACATCTGCAATTTTACAACAGCCCGTCTATATTGATGTATTCGTAATATGTATACCGAGCATTTTTTCTTATCTCAGAGCCCTTAAATTCCTTTGGAGGGCAATGACGTTGCCTTTTGAGCCCTTCTTTGCTTTCATTTTCTTACAATTTCCCTCTCAACAGACTACCCTCCAACGAAAGTAAAAAGAACTGTGGGTCTCCCCCCGTATTGTTCCATGTGCGAATTCTTAAGTAAGACGAAGACCCTTAACCTTAATTCAAAAATCGGCATACGACGACATTATATTTCACATGCTAGGATGCACACCGACTCACCGACACCGTCCTAATTTTTCCGAAACTGAGTGAAAAACTCAGGTAGATACATAAAAAGAAATGAAATTCCAAGATCCATACTGCAAGAATAGAAAGCTCTAGTTATTCCTTTCCATAGTACGGTACAAAGCTTGAACTTCCGTTTAGATCATATTCGATACAAAGTAGAAAAAGACAAAAATAGAATAACAGGATAAACTTAGAAAAGGAAAGATTTCAAATTGAGGGAAGGAATTCAGATTTGTAGATTCGTTAGTTTTAATAAGGGTCAGTGCTATTTGTACTTATGGGGATAAAATGTGAAGCTTCAACTCAAGAATACATTCGTTAGTACCTTTTCTGCTTCAAATATTTTTACTGAGACTTTCCGATTATCCGATATTTTACATGTTTTGGGATTGTTAGTTAGATATTAAGTGACGGAATCTATGATAATTAATAATAATATGATGTAGACCGAAAGGAAACCGAATTCGGTCAATTCTAGAAGAAAGTCGTTGCCTTATGTTGACTGGATATTGACATTTACTCAAGGAGAAAGCCAGGCTTTCCGTTTTGTTATATTCGGAGGTCGGGAACATAGTTACTGTGATTTTGAATTTTCCATGAGGCAAGGTCAACTCGGAATCCCCAACGGCTAGAATCAAAATACCTCTAGCAAGTGGGGGTTTCCTAACACATAATATAACTTTACAGAACATATAATGTAATAATTTTCATCGGTAATCTGCCAACTCCAAATATTAATCAATCCAAAATCCTAAAATGTCAATGATCTCGAGAGTAGGTGGACTGAACAGAATCTTTACTTGTCCGAACTATGAATATTAGTATTAATATTAATATTAGACTTGTCGTACGTCTAGCTTTCATAGGTTAGTACAATTCTTCACTGATTATTATTGGCATTTGAAGAGGCACGCAGCATGAGCGTATGTAGCTGTTACCGGGAAATAAGCAAAGCTCATATTTCAGTGATGGAAAAGTGGAGTTTAAAGTAATGACTGGACGAATCGTTTTATACGTGTACGTCGTTTGGATGAACGGTCAGAAACTTAGTTTACGTCGTATGTGGAATTCCATTCCACTTGGGATTTCCCAGTTATACTAATAAGTATGTGTACTGTGCCTTATGAATGAGCTCATTGTAAATTCCATTCAGCCGATTTGGAACAGGTGGTTTTGTTATTTTGCATAATTTGGATAGAAAATAATGGAATCTAATGGAATGAATGAATCGGAAGATGTGTGTTGAGACATGATAAACATTTCAGTATTTGTATTATTGTGATACTGACGGGATAGATGAGCAGTACGGAATAGTACTGGTATTGGTGGTTGATGAACGTAGTTTAATGTTTAAGTCTTTGCTTTTGCTCTTCTGAAGAAGTAATCACCTGAGAGGACACGACGACCCAAATAATTTTTTCGCAAAGCACTCAATGGAATTCCTTGTCATGGTCTAGTCTAGCTTCTACTTTACTTTGAACGATGACTTTTTTGCGTTGTAGTTTACCACTACTACTTCCACTTCCTGCATTGCTTGCACTGCGAAGATTGAAAAGAATAAAAAACAAATACCGTTATTTCTTACCTATACCTTTGGCACTTTTTTGCACCAGCAGGCACGTGACGTAAATGTAATAACTTACATACCTGATGTAAAACTTGTGAGAATGCCATGCATTTGTGAAGTGCCAAATACCCTAACCTAGGCATTTCCTTACGTACACCTGGCTAGGATACTCTACTATCTGAATTAGGCCAGACCAGATACGATATAGTTAATAATATTTTATGAATGTCATTGTTTTAATACTGGCACTTAATGTTGAGTTTTTTAATCTCTATAATTCTTTCACAGTGGAATGATTTCGATCATAGATCTTTGATGAACTCAAGGCCATGTGATTTGATTCTTTAGATAATTTATTGGGAAATTGAAATTGAGTGGATGTGAAGTGTAAACCGCAACGGCGAAATTATTGACTTAGGTTTTCTTCACACAGTATATTATACATATTATAGTACAGTACGTGCTTTGTTGTCGTAATGTATTCTTAGAATAAAGTTACATCGCACTACCAAAGTTGTAATTAGTTTATTTTATAGAAGGGTCATGTGACCTGGATATTCATTTCTTCATCTTCCACCTTTCAATCTTGACTAAATATCATTTAGACAAAGCGTTTTTACCGGCTAAGTTTAAGTGTAAGCATGGCAGCATGAGCATGAGGAAAATTGTCTGGGAAGTTTGTTTTTGCTACCGGTTAAATTAAGTTTTCGTTGGATTAGTCCTCGGTTTTCCTTATTCGTGTAAAATTAAAATGAACAAGGATGACCTGACAGATAATTTTCAAATTCCCTTTTTGAATGGGTCTCTGGTCAAATCAAATCAAATCTCTTCATTCATTCATTTTTAAATACAAGTGGCACATTTTGCCTAATTGGAACTTCAAGGTTAAACAAAAAATCATTGACTGTTTGACTCAAGACAAAGACAAGACGTCACATTTTTGATCTCGTTTCCTCCAAAACAGAAATCCCGGCTCCCGGTTAACTAAACTAGCTTAGAATTAGAACCTGCGTGAGATGTATATGCGGGCGGTGACGTCACGTGGGAAAAAATACGAATGTATGGTTCTCATCACAAATTATAAATGCTGAGTTGAAATGTAAAGTTTTCATTTTGTTTGTTTTCATTGCGGATATAAATTTTTGGCCAGGCTTGGTCGATCTGTTCGGCGTCAGTCTTTCCTTTTGCTTTTCAATGCACAATTCAATGTTATTTGTATGTAAGCACTAAGCAGTATGTCTGAAAGTGAAATGGAAGTAGACACTTGCTATGCTGATGCTCAGCAATATTATTGTCGTCGTGGACGAATATCATTATCACGGTCGATAAGTTTATTAGATTGGGTTGGTTTATTTCGCGAATACGATGACAGCCTGCCAACGAAAAGTTTTCGTTTGGCTTCGGCTTCGGCTTTTGCGAGTTTGCGACGAAGAGGCGTCTCGTCATGAGTATTTTTTGGAAAAACAATTACCTCACCTGAGTTCATGAGCTATATGAGCATATTGCGGCGCTGGTACTGTCTATTTTTTTTGTTGCTTGTTATTGTGGTGGTGAGGTACCTAATACTTCCGTACCGACTGTACATAGAGATGGATACACCTTTCGCAAATTTACCATGTGATGAATTTGCGAATTCTGAGAATAACAAGTAGTATTGAGGAGTTGGATGGGGAAATTATGCATCGGAATGCTCAACGTTACATTAGGTTGCGTCAGTGTTTCGCAGTTGAAATTGGAATTGAAGAATATACTAGAATAGAATAGGGTTTATTTCCGTGTCATAGTCATATGACATAATAAAATTCAACACAATTACTTCACGTCTTGTTTTCATGACTGAACACACTATTTTCTACTATCATCTAAAATATTAAAAAGGAATAAAATTAATAGATTTACACTGGAAATATAATTTTTGATAATGATTTTGATGGCATTTTGAACCAATATGTTATATCGTCGTAGCTCGCAGTCGAAGTAATGTTGTATAGATTCGGGTAGCTCTAGCTGTGTTAATTTTTGTAGTCGTTTTGCCTTCTTTTTATG
The DNA here is from genome assembly GCA_034698945.1 of Protaphorura quadriocellata. Taxonomy (NCBI): domain Eukaryota; kingdom Metazoa; phylum Arthropoda; class Collembola; order Poduromorpha; family Onychiuridae; genus Protaphorura; species Protaphorura quadriocellata. Next base: position 11,861 of record JAQGCA010001273.1, read on the forward strand.
CAAAACTTGTGATAGAAAACATACAAAAACGTTTGCTTTTCCGGTAAACAAAATGATGAATAGGAAAGTCGTCATTTCGTGGAATCGTGTAACGAATTTGCTGGTGACCGGAAAGATATTCTGCGAGTTTATTTTGGAGAAACGAAGGAAGCAAGCGACACCTGGCATGCCAAATTTTGTTTCTTCAGTTTTAATCCCGAATTGTTATGTTCGTAAAGTTGAGCACAGGCAGCAGTTCCGGGAATATTTTAATTGAGTTTCGAAATGTGAATTGTAGAGTGTGGATTGGTTAAAGAATTCTTAGTAATTGGTTGTTGGGTTTCGCACGGGTCGGTCGGTGAGGGTAAAGTAGTAATCTTGGACGGACGGACTGAGGAATTTCTGAGAAGACAATAGCCACAAGACTTAGGAGGGACCGGATTTCGATAGAACAAAGTGGTGAATCGGATATTGGTCATTGGTTTTGAAGACATGATTTGATTTTGGCTAATACTAATGGAGTTGAAGAATCCATTTGGTTGGATTGGACAGTCCAGTGGGACTGGACTGGCTATTAGTTATTGGAACTTACTACTTACTTGTTTATTATTTGTTTGTTTCATTTCTCTTCGAAGGGAAATGAGTCAACTGTTATTGTCGTGTTATAAGATGGATTCTAGCTAAAACCAACCAACCATCTAATGACAAACTAACCCCAAACTAAATTCTATTAACTTCTTAACTTGACTACTTTCGCATGTAACTTATTTACTCGGACTGTAATAAGCTGACGAAGTTTAAGCGAATGAGTAAACATATTGAGTAATTCGTACTAATAACAGCGCCCGTCGATATGATATCTCTCTTTTTCTACTTACTGTGTTGCTGTGCTTTTCTTACTTAGGTAATCTGGGTTAAGATTAATTTAATTAGGTATGTTTCTGACAGTGCCAGCCAAGTTATCCTGAATGTATGAATGTTTGTTTCTTCATACGCACACGGCTCGTGGACATCGAACTCGAACTCTTTCCGCTATATTTTGTCTTCACAATTTTTTGGTTCTTTGCCAAAATTTATTTCTGATTTTGTCATCCTCTGAATCCTCTCCAGTTAAAATCTGAAATCTCATTTCTTCGCCAGAAATTTTGGAACCACCTCAACCATGCATAATCTCAGGTTTGGACTAATGTGGAGTATGAATAAAATAATTTCATTTTCATATTCGAGTCCCGAACACAAAAATCGGCCGATTCAAATTTTGAATCGGAATAGTACTCCATAGTTGGTTTTGGGGAAATATAATGAATTTACCACGTGGCAGTTACGTGGGGTATTGGACAAAGTTTGACCTATGAATTGAACATTGTGAATGTTCATTGGGTTGTACGGACCACAAAACCCACGCGAGTGCATGACAGTCTTAAAAATGTGTATATAACGTGGTTGTCTGGCACTAGTTTTGTCATTAAGGATTGGAAGAAGATTAGAAGTAGAAAATACATGCTTCGTGCGTGGGTGCAAGAAGAAGTTTATGGAACTAGAGCCACCTTCATGTATCGTAACTTTGTAATAATTCTAATATGCTTGCGCTGTTGCGCTTATACTTGGATAGCGAATCCAATGGCTTGTCTACTGTGTTCTCTTGTTAGTCGGACGAGGATGTCAAATAATAAAACTCTTGAACCTAAGGGCCGGCCTATAAAATCGATCGGTGTTATGTTGTTCGTTCATTGCGTCTACGTTCCACGAGAAAGTACGAATAAATGAATTGAATTGATGGGATGGAAGCAGCTGAGTAAGACCGCAAAATTGACTGACAAACAAAAACAAGTGACGTAGGTAGGATGGGCAAAGTTTAGCAAATGTTGTTGCTTTTCTATCCACTATGGTAGTTATAATACTTACATTTAACCTTGGATAGGTACCTACATACAATAACAAAATAAAAAATGCGTATTTTATTATACTTGGAAGCGAACCTAAGAGATAATTTTATTGTTTGTCTCATTAAGAATTCACTTACAATGAAATGAGGTACCTGGTTTAGGTTTGAATATGAATACTTTCAATTTCTTGTAATGTCACCAAACTAAAATTGTATTACTTGTTTTACTGGCATTATACTGAAATATGGATGTGGCGATCTTACGTAAAACTTTTGGTAATGCACATTGGTGCACGTTTCACTCCTCTAAAATGTTGGTGAACTATGTGTAATGTTGGCCTAGTCCTCATGATAAGCGGCAACCACAGTTAACTTTCGGGGAAACCTGGCTAAATCTTGGTCACGATCCACGGATCCACGTCATCACTCAACATGCCGGTGTTTGCGTTAAAACTCCAATAATGATTCAATAGGTAGCATTGCGAGGAATTTAATGCTATAATTGACCTTGGTCTTGGCCTTAGCCTAGCCTTAACACGTTTGTATAACGCCGCTAGTGATCAGTAAAAGAACACGGGTGGATTATCGTTCAAGATCTATACTGTTGAGCAGGCTTCGTTGTCAACGGATTACCGAAGGCAAGGCTAGGGGGCTCAATGACCCTTGGAATCTCGGAATTAGTTATCTGTTTGACATGCCTAACTAAACAATCCGAACCAAACCACCTGACCAGACCACTCACATTTTTTGGTGAATAATAGTGACTAGGTATTAAGGTATTTCAAAATATTAAAGACTTCATACTTTGAAACTTGGTATGGCACAGGTGCGGCCCACAATGCACAAATGACCGGAGATAATTAATAAGTTTACACAAACTTATTGTTTTACTTTAGGTGGTTAGAGTGCTTGGTTTTTCTTGTGCCCCGTACATTAACTTTGTGTCTTACACTTTGACTTTTGTTGCCTCATGAAGCTCATCGGTGGGTTTGTAATCGTTTAGTGCCCTTTAAGGCGACCAGCAATTAAGCTCCGTCGCGTCCTCGACAAAATGAAACAAAAATTCATCGGTTGACCGTGATCCAAGAAGAAGAGATAAAAAATTCTTCACCCAACTACGACTTTCAATTCCTCTTCAATTCAATTCGAAATCTCCTTCCCGCCAACCTGCCTATATATGCCACCCCTCAAAAATCTTGATGTATTCTCAAATTCAATGACGACCTAATTTAAAAATTCGTAACACTCCCTGATGGAGGTTTTTTGAAAAAAAAAATTGTCAAGCTCCGTGTTCGTCATCGTGTGTAACCAAAATCTCAACTCTCAACGCTTTCTACTCTCTGAAGAAATTAGCATGTGTTCACTCGAGAAATTATTCAGTTATTCAACCCTTAGCTCCTTACTATTTGTATAGATAATACTACAGGATACTGATGATAGAAACTAGTGAGAAACGTAGAAGTCAGGGAAGGGTGAACTAGGACATTTTGCTAGAACTGAGCACACACTAAATAATTGTTATAAGCATATATAAGTAACCTGTCTGGAATTATTATCAACTCTATGGACAAAGCCTATACTGTGTATGGGGATGACCAGCTAAAATGTCTGAGTCTGACCACTTTTTCCTGTCTCCGGTCCGGTCGTCTAGGTTCAGTTTTACATTTTCATTGTGGATTTATAATACATTAATTTTCTATGTGTTGTTTAATAAGCTTGTTTACAACTAAGTTTGCCTTTAGTTTTAGCCTTTGGCGGACAGTACGTCCAGTCCTCCAGTCCAAGTTGAATGACAAGTAAAGCAATGCAATATCCTATTGTATCGTATCGCATCGTATGGTCTGTCTCCTCTCAGCTTCTATTCTTATGTCTGCCTTGAATAAATTATTTCTTTTATTACTCTAGTTGTAATTACTTGGTTTTACTAAAGGAAAATAGGAACTTCATGTTACGGCTTTTGAACAGGGTGAAGGTGACCTCTTTTTTGCTATAACCTTTCACCAAACCCAATTTTTGTGGGGCGGAGTGGTGTGGGGGGAATTTATGGGGGATCTGGAAATTGTAATCCCTTTACCTCAAAACGAATTTTGAATTGGCCAAGGCTTACGTGTATGTATGGTGCAATGATGTACTGTTAGCCGAGATAAAATTTAGTAGGTTTTGTAGAGGTAGAAATAAAGCTTGACCGTGATTACTTGTTCTGATTATATTGTTCTTCCAAGAAAACATAATTTTGAAGTATTTAGAACAGTGGTAAGCTGATGAGAAACTCTTGTTCTGGTTGGCGAATAGTGGAGTTCTAGTACGTAATAAGTAATCTTTCTTGTTTACAACAGTTTATTCTGAAAAGATTGACCAAATAAAAAAAGCCTTTATCTATGTATCTATCTATCTAGAATATAAAGTATTTAAAGTCTTTTTGAAACAGTTGTTGACTTCCTCGATTTAATAATTTCATATTTTATTTAATTATCCTTTGTACGATATAGTCTGCATTGTATTCCGCGTTTGTTGTTGCTTGTTATATGTATTTCAATCATGGCAATGACATAAAATATTTATAGTTTTAGAATGAAACGGCGAAGAAATTAATTCTAACGTGTGAGTAGGTCTGGATATCTAAAGGAGTGGTGTTTATAAAATGTATAGTAATTAAAACAATGTGTGAGAGACACAGGTAAAAATTGCCAATCTAATACTAATTTACTCTTATTCTACTCGAAGTTTATAGAGATGTTATTGGGTTGTTATTGTAAGAATTGTATTGTTCTTACGAGCCCGTCCATCTAAATATCTGAAAGGTTTCCTTTTGCAACTTTTACTGACAATTTGGAATAAACGTCAAGTCCAAAAGGACGACAATAAATAAACAACTTTCACTCCCAACATGCATGCTTGCTTTACTTGCCTTTGTACTTCCACTTGTTTTGCTGTACTAAATGTACTATGCATGCAGACAGCGCATTGCCTTTTCTATTTCTGAAAATTAACTAGGGTGTTACAGCTGTTACTCTTCATGGAAAATACAGACCAGTCGAAATAGTTTAGGATTATTAATTTCAGTTATCCTAATTACTAATAGGAATGGGTTCGTGATGAAACGTTATGTCATAAATTCTTGTTTTTTGGTACAATTTGTACAACGATCGTGGGACAGCATGTTTAGAATGTTTCAAAAATTTTACAGTTAACCAACATTTTATGTGCAGAAGATGTTTTTTTATACTTATAGCATTGGCTACATTAATCTGGTATTGAAATTATACGATGTTTCCTTGTAGTATAATAGAACAGGAGAAGGAGTATATAGATTGTGCTAGCGGCTCCATAATTATTATGTTATTGTCGAATTTCGAATCATTATTGCTAAGAATACAAGTAATATAGTCATAATGTGTGCATTCCGATTTGCAATATAATTTGCATTTGCAACCGCGATACCGGTATGGTATAAGTTACCTGTATACTCTATTCGACTTGGCCTTGGCCTTGATCAATTTTGCAGCCTAGGTAAGGTCAGGTGGGTTCAGGTTATTCATGCATACAGACAGGCATGTTTCTAGAGGCAAATATTAGTGCACTATTATTTTAGGGTAAGTGTTATTCCAAGATTTCCGAGTGGATATCCGATGAGATGAGAAAGTAAACTCGGATGGGTGTTAAAACTTTTGTTTTTCCAGAACGATCCACGTGGTGAGAGGTTGTGAATTAGTAATATCTGGAAGGTCAGGTCTGAGGTTACGAGATATACGTACTCATTAATTTTAATACCTATGGGATAAAATATCTCAAATCTTAAACATGTGTATAATGTGTAAATAAGGAATTATGTTTTGAGCTTGAATGACAGTAGTGAGAGTTGTGCGCTCATTTTCTATCCTGTCGAATTTACTAGATTTTTGGGTTGAAAATTTTTTCGAAGCGAAAAATAATTCTGTTCGCCCAATTCAAATACGGATCCTATTAATTTGTTTTCATAAACTGACGAGTTTAATGTAGGTCGTTGAGATGGGTTGGATGGAATTTGAGTGAAGTGGAGTGGGAATGGTGTTTCTTGATACTTATAATTTTTCTGGTTTTAAAGTCTTGCTATTGAACTATGACCTGTAATAGTGGTATATATGGCCGAGGTTTGGACTTAGAGGTGCAATGAAAAGGAATTTGTACTCCATTTATTTGCTTTGCTTGGTTTGGACGTCAGCAACATTTTTTCTGGGCGGAAGCTGATGCTGAGTTTATAATATCAAATGCATAGTTGGGTGTTGGGTTTGATAAAAAGCATTGAATTCGTTAGGATTCCTTTATATTTAATAATATCTGCATGTGCATGAGGTAAATCCATGATGTAAGCATGATCATGGGGGAATTACTTGTTTGTCTTAATGTTATGATCACGTCGAGTCACCTGGTTGGTCTGATCCGGTCCAGGTCCTGGTCCATTACACAAAGTGCGGAAAAATCTTACAGCTGAATCATTCTTATTTGTATAACGCTTGTTTTAAGTGCACGGCATGTGCATTCTCCGGCTCTGTTCATATCATTCTGCTTATTTTATCGTGAAAACATTTTAGGACCGGCTCGGTCCGGCCCTGAATATTATCATCACCGCCTTGGCCCGGCCCCACCCTTGTATCAGGAAAATTCGTCGGCCCGGCCCGGCCCGGCCCTTGACAGTTATGCCAGCTTTTCGGCCCGGCCCGGCCCTTTTCTAGGACCGGGCTGAGCATGGCCGGGCCGGCCCGGCTTTTTCCCACCTCTAGTGAATATCAAAACTTAAAATTCGCGTATAATTTGAAAATGAAAAAACATACGAACTGCGCCTTATTCTGAAATTAGTACTTACAAAACTGCCGAATTTAGGGACGCCATTTTGACTAAAATATT
>JAQGCA010001274.1:0-18606 GCA_034698945.1 Protaphorura quadriocellata
ATTTGAAAGGGACTCGCTATAGCGATGACAATGAAGTGAAAACAGCTGTAAAAGCTTATTTTGACTCACTTCCGAAATTTTTTTTAACAGGTTTAGAGTCGGTGAAAATGAAATGGGAAAAGTAAACTTAAGCGAGACTACATTGAAAAACAATAAATTCGATTTGCTCAAAAAAAGTTCCCAGGGGCGTAATTGCAATACATATGGGACGCCCCTCGTATATACCGTAAATGACCTAACAAAACACTGAATACAGCGCGGGGTTAAAATAGAACGCTGGTCTTTCTCCAGCTTTCTACATGTAACCTATGTAAGACAGTTGTAGTTGGGGAGAATTATTTATTTTGAATATTTTATGGGTTAAATGCTGCACGTATTATACTTACTTGCTCGTTCCGCGTCAAAGAACTTATGCATTAAACATTGTTCGAGCAAGAACAGCAATGGCTTGTACGAATTCCCTCCCTCGCGTAGCATACTTGAGAAACTCCAAGAGCTTATTAGATTGATCAGTGCAATATCGTGTTGCAAATGGATGTGCTGTTTCGATTTAGTATTGATGGGTAGCTTTCTCTCAATTAAGGGACGATCATCTTCGCTTTACCTGCTACAATTTTCCAGCTTAAAAATATTTTGCAATTTAAATATGAAATATTACTGTACTGTTGTATTATATGTAGAAATTTTTCTCTTCAATTCACCGTCGTAAGTTAAAATATATCCGTACTTCATACAATACCGATTACATTACATTCATTGGATTATATTTTTTTCCCGTAACGTTTAGTCGATTAGTTTGCAGTGCCTTGCGATTTACAAATCACAATAACTTAGATGCTTTTCATATGTTCACTCATCTTCACATTGTTATTATAAAACGAGTGACTTGAATCCTGAATTTCTTGCAAAAACCTGGAGGTAAGGTAAATAACACGCTTTACGTCTACGTTCAAGTTTAATTTATTCTTGAAAGACGAAGAGAACGTGCCTTGTCTTTTATTGCATTTTCACATGAGATAGAATAAAATTGTTGGAGAAACGCCTCCCCTCATTGTCGTCGTAAGGAGGAGTAGTCAAAATAGTAAGCATTGGTGTTGACCAACGACCTCGTTTGCATTAATGCATGATTATCTTAAATTTTGTGTACAGTTGACGGTGGGGCCTTTTCTGAAGTGGTTGACTGACCAACAATTAAGGAAAGCAGCATTTTCCGCCAGAGCATTAGGAATGTCCAAGTGGAGTCAATGGCAAAATACACCTTCCTCACCTCCCGTCACTCCTAAATCAAAAGCCCCACAAAAGTACCACACGACGTCGGCAAGTGAGAATGAAAAAGAAGAAATAAAACCAAAGATGATTAAGGAATGAATAACAACGTCAACACATCACACTAATTACAAATGAGATAATAGAATGGATCTTTAGGGTCACTATTTATTGTCTTTTTAATCAGAGGTGACATTTATTGTTTTATCGATGATGAATACGACGAGAAAAGAGAAGGCGTGTTAGAACCATCCCTCGCTTGCAAACCTTAATCATTATCTAAGAAATTATCACCGATATTTGAAATTAACTAAATAAAATCAATTTGCATGGCATAGACGGATTTTTTATAATGGCAAGTATAGGCGAATAGCCTGGTGTTTCAGAAACTGCTCAAATTTTAACATTTGACCTTTTGCAGTTTTAGGGATTTTTTGATCGAATATCGACATTGATGCTTATAAAAAAAATGCAGTTTTAAAATTTGCCGATGCGTCATTATGTTATTTTTGCGCGAACCTAGTAAGCTAATAGTTGAACTCAAGAGGAACGTTTCAATCGAGAAGTCGATTAGTAGTGGTCACCTGGACTTGTCTAGTTCGAGGAACTGCTGGCTGGTGACAATAAGTGACATTGGATAAAAAATCATCACCCGCAAACACTTCATTTCATGGAGTATTCATGTCAGACTTCTTGCTTCGAAAGTCAAGTCCGTTACTACGGACAACATCCTCTTTTCGTGTCTGACCGATTGATTTACAACAAAAATTGTAATTGGTCGAGTAGTAACTTTCTATTTCGTAATTTGAGAAATCGGAATTAACAAATGAAATTATTTTGTAACAAGTTTAATTTATAATGCAAAACACTACTGATTACAACTGCTGAAATATTGATTATAAAGTCTGATCCTTATGGCGGATCAAGACACAACTGATCCGAACTTCGACAGTCTTCCAGTCGAGGTAATGAAACAGCTAAGAATATTTCGTAACCCGGAGATTGCCTAGTAGAATCTACAAGATTTTCAAAAATTCTGTTACAATTTCAGGTATTGGGGAAAATATTCTCTAATTTGGCTGAGTGGGAGCGCCAGAAATTAAGAATCATCAGTTGGAAATGCAACGCGGCTGTTAAGGCTTTCTGTGGAATTCGCTTTGATTTAACCAATGAAACAGGGCAGAAATACATCTCCTTGTACGAGCAAAATATTAAAAATGCCAGATTGAAATGTTTCAGTGTTTCATTGGATGCAAGTGAGGCTAAGACAATCTTGTTTCTGACTGGACTACAAACGTTGGAATTATATGAAGTGATTGTGCCTTACAATTTGACCGTAATTTTAAGCGGTTGCCCAAATTTGGAAACTCTCAAGTTCAGCCATAACAAAATAATGAAGCCTGATAGGGCAGGCTTCATGAATGTCTTCACTTCAGAGAAATTGAATTTGCCCAGTCTGAAAACATTAAAGATCGAGCACTGGAAGCGTCGCGATGAGTACGGACGTCGCTCTATTCCTGAATATACGGTCACCTTATTTCGATTTCTCATGAGCATGTTTTCGGGACAAAAGTTAGTTAACATTGAAGTTAGTTATCCCAGTATTTTGACCATGATCGACTGTTTATTCGATCCACAAGGGATACCTGGAAAATTGCCTGAGCACGATCGGATGGTTTATGAACTTATTTGCTCAAATCGAAACACTCTGCAGACAATTACCTTCGGAGGATTGGAGTCATATTATCAAGAGCCACGTAAACAACGTACAGTGAAACTTCACCAAGCCATCATTCAACAGCAATCATCTTTACAAAATACTGCTAAATGGCTCCCGCAATTGATGGAAGTTGTTATATTGGAAGAGCATTACAGCAGCGTTATGAATAGTATAATTCAAAAGGCCTTACCGTATCAAACCTGTTTGAAATACATTGCATTTGTAGTTTACTACCAAGACAAATGGGATGACTTGTTATCAAGAATTGAGGCATTGCACTCAACTCTTCAAGTTGTACGGGCACAATTTCGGGATCGCAATCATACTAATACCGAAAGTATTAGTTGTGAGCCTTTCAAAAACTGTCTACACCTCACGGAACTTTCGATTCTTCTTAGCGACGGCAGCACGAGATCTGCGGAAACAATGAGATTCAATGACTTGACAAATCTGAATTTACTGCCGTCAACACTTCGAGTCCTTCGCATAGCCGCTGTACTGGTTTTTCCGAATCAAGGCATTCAGGGCGTTTCATTCCAAAATTTACCAAATCTTCGGAAATTGGAACTATTCTCCAAGCCATGGTTCAAATTGAGGGACACAATAGTTTACGAAATGCAAATTGAGTACATTGATCATATGGTCAACTCGTTAACTTCATTGTGTATACTCAGACTAGGAAGGCAAACGTATAATGTCGGAAAAATCTTTGACAATGAACGTGTCGACATGGCCGTCCGCAATACCATTCCAGAGGAATTAATCGCTGAACTGGAGAAACGGAAAGATTTTCGTACAACGCTGTCGGGTGAAGTAGTTACTCTCACTACATTGAGGAAGGTTTGATCAGCCTTCGGAAAACTATCAATAATGCCAATAAAGATGATATCCACCGTGTGACAAAGCAAACATTTAAACCAATCGCTTGAGATAATTTTCACAATGCTCCTGTAATTAATAAATGAAGAAATGAGTCTTGAATTTGTGTTCAGTATTGATGTACGATTAGCACGATTAGTAATCTCAACACGTATAATGCATTTGCTTAGTTTTATTTAGCATTTTCTGATTTTTTTATATGGTACACAATATTGAGAGGTAATACTTCACTTGCTTCGGACCGCGCCATTAGTTCATCGTCTTGTGTTTTTCGTAGAATCACGACCAGAAGATGACAGGCAAATCAAAACCGGGGGAGTCACAAGAACCGTATTATTTTTGTCATTGGCATTTGTGATTTAATGAAAACACAAGATTGGACATTTTATTCTCCATATTCTACGAAGGATAGAAAACCTTGACATTAGCTTTATTTCACCGTACCAAGATTCCTGTTTTCGTTTTTGGTTTAGTAGCGACCATTGCTTTGGACTAAAAGTAAAACCACCGAATACTTACTCGGTTTGCAGTCTGGTGCCCAATCTCTGTGGCGTTGGAATTTTGGATTGATGTTAACACCGGATTAACTTGAATTATCTTTACTTATGGTTACCTCTTCGTTCGCTTTCATTGTTGTGGTCAATTCACGCTCGCTCGAGTTCTACTGTACACCACGACACAACATAACAGATTAAGTAGTAGAGCAGAGGCATAGCAAAAATTAAGAATCTCGTAACCTATTATTTTGAGGGCGAAAGTTGGTCAAAATGAAGGCGTTATCTTATCTCGATGTTTATAGTTCAATAATAATAATGGGCAACCAATAACATAACGCAGAAGATGGTTTCCGAAATTTTGCTTCTGGGATTAACGAGTTTTTAACTAGTGTTTCTACGTTAAAACTACTACATGATGTGCGATATTATGCTTGGCTACGGTAATCTCGTTAGCTACTACACTATACTACAAGTGCACAAACAGATTTCACATTTGACGGCAAACTGAAACTTTTGGTCAGTGTAAATTAGTGCATGGGCGAAATCGTAGTAATTTCTTGGCTTTGGTATTCATGATCACTTTCATTGTTATCTCAAGTCAACCTCTCCCTAGCCCTCACAGACACAGTATTCGTTATTCACGAATTCCTTTAAGATCATTTTGATACCATTTGTAAATAAACGAGGCGTTGTGTGCGAACCCACTTTCCGCATCTGTAGCACAATAATCACAACTAACTTCATTGTACTCATTCTTATCTCTACAGGACAGAAACTTCCTTAATCACCTGCTTTCGTTTCACTTTTTAGTTCCAACTTTAATTTGTATCATTTATTTGATGATTTGTTTCAATTTGAAAGAAAATTGCAGCGTTTGGTTTATTACAATGCAATGCTCCCTTCGTCTTCCCCTTTCCGTTTCATGTGTACAGAGTGTACCCGCGAATATGTACATCACAGGAATAGCACGTATAAATTACATGAAATAAAATCAGTATTCGTGATGTAATTCTCCACAACGGCTCGGGATCCAGGACACCGATATCCACCTGGTACATTATGCTTGGTGTGTTCAATTTTTTCTAAAGTTAAATGGTAATGGGACTTTGCGTAGCGAATCGTAAATAATTCCTTAATCTGGTCATTTATTAACTATTTAGAATATGGTTAAACCATACAGAAGGTAAAACCTGGTACCGGTAATGACGGGTAATAACAACTGAGTTAGTTGTTTGAACTACAAGTGAGTTTTTCCGAGATAAATTTAATTTGTTTGACCCATAACCGTTGAATCTGATAATATCGGTTCAAAATCAAACTGAAGTTGAAGGCTTGACAATTCCCAGGACTAAAAATATAAGAGTGACTGGTGGAATTCACTACGTTTTTTCTTCGATTGCATTGAATTTGAGTTTAGTCATCAACTCCATAGCTCAGATAGTACAGTATCAGACATCACATTGATTCATCAATGCGTTTTGTTAAGTAATTCCGATTCGTAATTAAATACTTAACTAACTTAGCTGATTAATTTATCAACTGTGTCAGTTGTGTCAATATCAACATCAATGCATCACATTTGAATAAAAATTAGGTAAATGTAAAATGTTATTACAAAAATTTCTTACACTATATTATAAAAAATTCGTAGAACGAAAAATACATAATTCCTACCCGACAGATGCTACTCGAAAAAGTCACCCACAAGATTTTGTAGGTAGCTATTTTCGTGTCCCCAAAAAATTTGGAAGCTATTTTCCGTTATCAACCTTCCAATTCGCGGTAACAATTTTCCGGGAACAATTTGCGTGGGAAAAAAATTCAGAGGTTAGGTATTCTAACAACAAGGACCACTTGGCTGATTTTGATTCCTTATTATATTCGTCTTTATTATTGTTCGTTAACTTATTTAATTGTTCACATTCCGAGCACATCAAACACAACAGATCTGTATTACATACTTAAACCCACAGTAATTTGTTAGAATTTAAAGTTTAACTGAATGCATTGTTCATAACATAACGTATAATTTACAGAGAGATTTTCTTGTACATGAAGAATTCGACTCCCTTGTTCTAGTATACTACATTCTACGCGCTGTGTGCCTATGCAACCACAATTGCATGCTAACAACAATGCTAATCAGAATCTCTCCCAGTCAGTACACTCTATACGTAACACTTGCCTTACCTTAACTATTAGATAGGATTTTCACGTTTCATTATTTTAAACCATTGCTAACAATGCGAATGCAAAATCCAATGCGTAGAGTTCGTATTCGCATTGTTGTAGTGTAGCCTGACTGACAAGTTTTCCACTTCGGATCTCTTTAGTGAGTTTGGAAAGGGCAATTGACACAAACGAATCGTAGACTTTTAACTTTTAGCAAAAGGATTTGGGATTTTGGCAGTAACAAGCCGCGTGGCCGCTTCAAGTGGAGAGAGTGCATAATAGTCAGTCTCAGTTAAGTTGCATACCGTAGTAGCCCCGGAAATCTTTCGTGAGTTTATTTTTTGTTTTGTGTCGATCAAAGAGTATTATTCTACCAGGCAGAGTTAAATGAACTCATTGTTGAAGTAGTAGTTTAGTTCTAAACTAAAAGATCTCAAGAATGAGTTCACAATGAAGTGTTATGGGGTGACACTGACAGACAGACATTTCATTCCATGTCATGTCGGTCTGCCGTAAAGGTGAAGTGAAATTGGCTAATCAGGGCAACACAAAGAATAGAGTAAGATTCTAATCTCAGGAGAATTATTTCGTTTCTTTCTTTTAATACTCCTATTACAGATCATTCGCTTTGTTTACATTTTTGTTTGCAATTTCCAATTCTAAAGCGCTGGTCTGAGCATCTTTGTGCATTTCTGGCCTTGTGTAGTTTGCTTGAAGTATTAGTGCAATTCCCCACATGCACGTTGTAACTATACTCTTGTATAAGCAATTGTTTGACCCATAATTTCACATGTAATTGTCATGGGATGTGTAAATAATGAAATGAACCCACTAAGGTGGGTTCGCCTAATCTTAATCGAAAGTTAAGGTGTGTCCATTTTCTTACTCGCAGTGCAAGAGTAAATGTGATTGTTTAAGGATTGTTCGATTGTTTAAGATAAGATATCCATCGGTGCATTCTTACGTAAATGTTTGTAAATGCTACGATGAGTCTAACCAAAATGATTTGTAAGCCGAAATTAAATCAAAGTCATCAGAAAGTTATGAAACTGTTTGGAAGTTTCACATCAACGATTCTCGGAGGACATTATACTCAAGTTCCAACGTTCCAACCCAAACAAGATGGGCATATTCGAGAGACACCTTAACTCGCTAAGTCTTGTCTGCTCTGAAATGAATGTGGACAAGGAATGTGAGCGTATTCAAAATACTTTTCTGAATTGAAATTCACCCTGAGTTGGCTTTCGATTTGGTCTAAGTGTGGTACCCACAGCAGTAGGAAAAATTTCCAGTGGAAATCAACGCGTTTTAGATATAACTACTATATTTTCTGGCCTGGTAGGGTATATGATTGACGTGTAAACACTGATAATAATTTGTGAATTGGGAGTTAGAGTCGTGTACATGGTTAGTTTAATTAACACGAATTCAATTTCCCATTACTCCTTTTCAGAGTTTGAGCAGACCAGAGAAGGTGTGGTATGAAGTTTGATTATGAATTGCCGGTCACCGGTCACATTCCTTCATGCTTGCTGCCGATGCTGATCTGGTCGTAAAGTTGATATATTAGTGTTTTTCCTTACATTGCCTGTTATGTTCATTGTGGATAGTCAATTACCCATTACCCATCGATGCGATACATAATGGTTTTGAAATCCCTATTGTTAAGGTATGAGAAGCACCCGACGCACCAATTCCATTCCATTCGTCCATCCAATTTCCTGGTACAGATTATGGAATGCAATTAAATTCTGACGTGAGAAGCACTTAAAGATTCTTACGGAACTTGTTCGGAGCCTGAATCAATTTCTTACACCTGGACATTAGTGCCATCAATGAATGTTGTTACGGTACGGAAGTACATTTAATACCAAGTGTTCATAACAGAAGGGAATGGAGCTTTAAATTAAAACAAGCAACAGACTCTTTGCACGTGTATTACAATACTACGTTTAAAGTTTTCACAAATTCTCTTTTCAATTTACTTCCCGTTTTTCATTGTTGTCTTTACAAGGAGTCAAACTGATCCTCACAATATTCACTTGTTTACTCGACTTTAGATTATATTACTGTTCAACTCGAGTTCCACACTGATCTGTTTCAACTTGGTTGTAATACATCTCTAAATTAGTCAGTTTTGCGACTTATATGCAAAAGAAGCCCAAGTACAATCTTCTCGTCCAATACTTTGAACATTTATCCGGAGCTCTTTAATTGCAGGCTCAATTTCATATTGGATGCCATTTTTTTTAACATAAATGTACAATATCAATTTTGTCTAGACTCGTGCTGCCTCATTTTGCACAGATCTGTAGGTCTTGACCCGTACGACAAGGTTTGTGCGGACTCTGATCGGATACAGCGAAATTTTAAATTTTTCTTTCCGTAGATTCGTCTTACAGCAAAATACACTGAAAAACTGGACTACTCCACTTTGCGGTCGAATGGCATTACTGGACAACTTCTTGTATCGAGTCTAAGAAAAATTCTTTCCTAAAATTATCCGATCATTCCATTGAAAACCTTAACATATCTATTGTTAAAGCCTCCAGTGAAGGAGTATACCAAAAGGTTAAATGCCACGAGTTACATAATTTTTCTTGTGCTTATTGCCTTCTGGTCTGGTACGAAACAGCGGAAGCATGGAGCAAGGAATGTCATGCTCCCACGTTGCACTGCAACGCTAGAATGCTTCATTTAACCCTTACGGCTTTAACAAAATTGAGCTGTCATTCTTGTCTCAACGTGTCATTAATCGACATATTTACAATTAGGATATTTCTTTAAGTTCATGGTTCTCATCCTGCTTCCACTCATTACTGTACTTGTGGAGCATACAATTTGCTCTCCATCATTCACAAAAGGAGTTTCGTAACGGCAGTCGAATTTGGCTTTTGGCTGTTTTAAGACATTACGTTTACAGCGTTTTGTGTCTTTGCCGGTGCCGGTATAATACTTCTTCGAATCCACTGACTAAACAAGTGCCGAACCGTGTAATCGAATGTATTGTCATATTCACAAACAAATTCGATAAGTTGCAATTTAAGAGTTTCAAGTAATGGGCGTCAACAACTCCAGGCTAAAAGAAACGACAGAAAGCAGGTTGCAGCGCAGCGGTATCAGTATTTTTGTGTTTCATGGGAGAATGATCTTGAATTTGTGAAAAAGTCATGTAAGACGGTAATGAACCAGAAGTATAACGATTGTTATGGTTTAGAGTGTGGACGTGCGTATTGCTATGTTATTCGAAATTTAATCGGTGTGGTTTTATTGCTGAGAGACTCTTTACAACAACAATACCTTAATTTCAAGTGAAGCTGGCAAATATTTGAAAATCGCCAACATACATCATGGTGAAATCCTTTTGGACCATTGCGATTACTATTATGACTGTGTAACCCTCCTGGCTTACTTTCTGCTTCTCTGGACTCTCTAAATATTGGAAACTGACCGACTTCTATATTTCTTTGATTTTTCTAAAGGAAAACAACCGTATTTGTCGTCATTCATTTTACCACCACTCAAAATTACTAGACCCAATCTGTACAACTGAATACAGTGCGCCCTTAACCAAAACCACAGTGCCGTAAACTCACCAGCAGGTTATTTCAACCGTTCGTGAATTTCTAGATTTCAAAAAATATTGTGTTCTCCACATTCACGAGGATGTTATCCTCCTACAATGTATGATGAATCGAGAAATAGCCAGAAACTTTATCGTGACCATTTCGAAGTATTTCCATTCTCGAATTCGTATTCAAAAATTCTTCCGGAAAGCTATTGAGGTAACAACAAATAGAGACCGTTCAAGAAGAAATGATGAGCTGTAAATAGGAAAACGCAGATATGTACTGATATTTTGAAACCTGACGATTTTCTTTATATCTTCAACTCAAGGCCAGACGAGCTTCGTTCCGACGCTACTTGTACCGATAAAAACCGCAGCGCACCTGTAAAATATTGGTATGACATAACTGACTTAACTGACGACGATGGAGGTAAAAGTATCCATGTTGCTATAAACGGTACTGATAGTATTTGTATGACGATTTAGGGTTCTTAAGGCCCATTATTTCTAACGGACAAAGTTGTAGAATATAAAATTTTGAAATAGGAAACTGAATTCACCCACATCCGTCCCATCAGCCGTTAAATGATGAAACGTCATGTCAAGTCAATTTTTTCTTTCGGTAGTTAGACATTAAGCGTGACGAAGTAAATGATGAGAACGGTGAAAAGGGGAACCTTTTGTCATCTGTCTTGCTTCGTAAGTCAGACAGCGACCCTTCGTTCCCTCAGCTTGATTTTGCGTACAGGGTGACAAAAATTCACTTGAAGCTGAATCTGAGGTCCTGAGGTTTTCAGTTATTTTGTATAAATTTTATTATCAGAATAACCTATGCCCGGTTTACACGATTTTCCGGTTGGACTGTTTGTGTCAAATGTTATGGGCCACCCTGTACTAGTATTATCTGGTTCTACTACGTGTTATGCGTAGTGGTCCCATTGTTTTCCTTTTCAGTTCTTTTGAGGGCATTTTAGGCATTTGGATAGTGTGACAGGAAATGATTGCCCTTTCTCCATTCAGAATTCAGATTGTAATTGTATCGCAAACACGCCGTGGAGTCCCCTTTTACGCTTACCCCCCAAGGAAGGAAACGGAAAGTCAGCCGGCAAGCGGTTCATATCAATTGATCGGGAAAATAATCAGGACTCAACAATACAATGCTACCTGAGTTCAATGACAACTCATATTCAGAAAGACACTTATTATAACAGTTCATATGAGTGTAACATGCAATCTCAGCTATTTTGGTCGGTTAAATTCTTTCATCAGTGCTAGTTTGCACAACTTCCTCATTGACAGGATATACCAATAGGACTAGGCTCAGTTTGGTAGCTACTCTCGTCTCATTATACATGACGAGAAATAGAAATACTCTCTTTTGATTATCGAACACGTAATGTAGATTTCAATGATTGTGATTCGCGATTTTGTAGTCCCTTAGATTTGGTTGAAACTTTACACTGTCCTATAGGTGTACCTGATGAATTGCCTCTCGGATGAGTCGGAATACCGGGCGCTCCAAGAAAGACGTACCCTTAAGTATGTATCTTTGGAAATCTGGATTTACGATTACTTACTCTAAACTTTGTTCTTGACTCCAAGACTGATTTCGAAAATTCTTTGTCCATTCTTCTAACGGACTATCATAAATCCATAACTTAGCACCCACGCACGTCGTAAAAGAGTTGGACATTCTGAGTGACATTGTCCAAACTGTATTCCCGATTAGTCTCTTATTTCTCCGGCACTCCAGCGTTCGAAAATGCACAACTACAACAAATATATTAATTACAGCGTCCTTCTCATTCACTATAATTTTCTATTCCTAAATTTTTTTAAAATCCTCTGCATCTTCAAATAAATCGGGTAGCTTTGAAAGAGGTCTTCCCATGCCAATTATTTCAACAGCAAAAGTTCTTTCACTTCTCTTCCAATTTCTTTTCATTCATTCAATATTGATGAAAATTTAAAAACCTATCATGCAAGCCCTGTGCAACCGAATGCCGATAAAAATCAAAAGGCAGAACCGGTTATTTCGCATTTTTATCACACCACGTACATTCCTTGCAAAGCTTAAGTGCTCGGACCGGGATACCGGAACTTATTCTCTATACGAATACGAATATCACATTTATATTTGGTATTTTTATATCCGAGTCATTCATTCATGTTCATGTATGAATTCTTCCTCTGTTATTTTTTATTACCTTCATACATGTATTCAATTCTTTTATTTACATTTCATTGCAGGGAGTCGATTGAATAGGACTGACGGGTACGAAATTCGGATTTACGTTGTCGTGTGGGTCAAAAGGAAAGGGACGCGTGAAAACAACGGTCTTTTCCTCCTGCTTTTCCGGACATCCGGACAATGGATAAAATGCAGTTCCACTAATGGATTTGATGGTCCAACCAAAAAACGTACATTCTAAATGCAAGTAATTCACTGTCAGAAGAACCCTCGTGTGTGTGTGTGTAACCCTATCCTTGAATGTTATGCTTCTACGACCCAACATTATTATCAGTACTTTCAGTACATGTGCTGGTTTTATGGTGTTTCTGCTGCCTTTATTATTGTGTTCCTCCTCGTAAGCCAGTTGTAACGTAGTTGACATGAGGTATTTGGAAGTCGTCAGTGAGTGGTGACGGTTGTACGATCGAGAGCACTGCTTACTCAAAAAGTTTTACTTGGCACTGTAAACCGGACGGACTACTACCGACGACTTGTAAACAATGTGTTGTGTACCAGTGAGCCAGTTATCAATATTGATCGAGATTTTCATTTAGCTGAAAAATTTACATATTGGACAGAGGATTTCTACGACATACTTAGCATCATTCGATTTCTAAAAAATCGAACTTCACCAACAGAAAAACAAAAAATATACAATAAAATCATGGTAAATAGCTTTATGAAGTGATTGAGCAGCTTTAGCCAACAATAGTAATGAGAGTGTACTGAAACCTGAAAACTTTCGTTGTAGATGACTTCGGAATCCACCATTTAGGAACAGAAGAAATGGATATCTGAAAAGTTCTAAGCAACTGACTTTGGGATAATTTGGAATTCGTGTGAACAGGAAAAGTTTGAGACCTAAATGAAGTCTGATGCAGAATATACGTTTATGTGCATGTGCAATATACTGGAGTAGCCGACATACTGAGGATTTTCCGTCCTGTCATCGGTTCTTGTGCATGTGCTCCATAAAAAACTATTTTATGACAAGACATGAATGAAGTGTTGCATTTCCTCCAGGGAAGAAACGGAAATGAAAAAGACTTTTCGGAACATTTGAATGCGTCAACACGTTCAATCATCATTGTTCTTAAAACTGGGATGCAATTGTAGTAGTGATATCGACTTCCTTTTTTTTATTTACCCGTGTACTTCTCTTCTCCCCCTTTTTAATTGTTTGTTCTTTTAGTGGTTACAGAGTTGTTTGAGAACCGATCCGAACTCTGTACAACATATGAAAATCCAGTCAGTCAGTTGAGAATATGTGCCAGAATTCCCACGTTAGTAATCCCGTTGGAAAAAGTAAAGGTGTACGCGCATAACAGAGGAACATTATAATTACAAATAATAATTAGTTAACATAACTTGGATGGAATTTGAACTGTTAAAAGTGCACTGGAGCTCGCACTTGGTCTATGGATTTCAAGACCATAACTTCTAAGCACTCCTGACACAGTGTATGTGTGGGTGCAGTGAAGTTCGCCCTTCACAACTGACATTGACTCAGAAAGTTCCCACAGTGTTATCTTAGCGATAATCCAAGGTAAACTAAAACGAACTAATCTACAATAATTTTGCAACCCAATAAAAGTGGAAGTTTAAATCTATGAACTGGGAATCCCCATTTTTTGGATCACCCAGTAATGTCATGACGTAAAGGGCAAATATAATTTAGCCCATGGGAAATTAATCTGGAAGAGTGTAAGATGGAATTCTGGACTGCGTCTGATTTTATTTCTCGTACTGCAAATTCGTAACAAGTGAGAGCGACTTTGATCATATGCGTTTGCTCCAGAAATTTTTCTAAGGATTTCAAGTCAATCGTATACCAGTTGGAAAAATTCCGTTCAAGTGTGATTTGTGACTGTGCCCTCGTGGTCACGGATAGACCAGTTAGTATTCTTGAACACGTGCTGAGCAATTTCTGAAAGTATTTTTTCAAATTTGGTCCATATAATTTCTTCATTCATCATCATGTCGGTTGATTCGATCAAAATGTGTGAGAATCAGTCAAGGGGTCCGTATAAGTCTCGAGACTTGTTTGGAATTCAGTTGGAGGTGAGATGCTACTTACATATTTAATTTTCTCATAAAAAGTACAAATAGGAAATCATTAATTTAAAGCTTGATTGCGCTGTGTCTTTGTGCGATATGCCAATACCGAAGTCTGCAATTTGTGAGCTTATAATAAATCGCATAATTTGTTGAAATTGAGAAGCGTATAATGTACAGACCAAGACAAAGTTTTGCTTATCCACCTTCCGGTTTGCAGTAGACAATAACAATAACTATTGTCGATACCTGTGTATGTAGTAATAATAAATAATAATGTTTTTTACATAGGGATATTATTTCTTATCAGAATATTATATCTTGAAAAGGAAGTATGAAATTGGCGACCTGAACAAGAGCCTTGTGCATTACTATTAATCAATGGAATCCGTGAAGCACGACTTTACTAATCATGCGTTTACGTTTACATTGAAGAATTTGCATTCGAGTATAAAAGTTGAGGTTTTGTTGCGACGAAATAAAAAATGGATTTCAAGTCAGGAATACGATTCCACTGAAGTAGTAGTACATGGACATTACTGTAATTATGAATACGAAAAGCAATAGTGTTTGATATGCCCAAAAACGTGAGAATGAATTCTACATCTGTCAAAGAAAAAGGAAGATGAAAAATTTATAGGAAATGAGTTTGTGGTTAAGTTTTTTTTTTCGTAACGTTAGAAGTTTAATTTTTTATACAACGCAATTGAACTTGTTTTCAATACGATTTTGGAGTAGGCACACCCTTTGAGCCCAAATTGATCCGTACAAACAGTTCTTACTTTTTAGGACTCACCGACGTGTTAACGTTGTCAATCGGACAGATCTCAGTTTCACAACGATAATCAAAGGTGAGTGCTAAAAGCCCACACAAAATGCAATGCAGTGAAGTGTGACAATTAAAACAGCCAATTTACTTGTTAACTATTAATACTTGTAACTTGGCATATGAAATGTAATATACGAGCCATGCCGCGCCAGTGCCAGTCATTCAACTTTCAAGTGTTCAAATTAATATCGTGCGATATGCTCCAATTTCCTTATAAAGTTCAGTGTACACTTGGAAGAAATCGAATGGGTGTGATGTATACACTTATTAATTGCAACAATTAATTTTTCCACTTGTAGTAATTTGCAAATGAAACATCGACCTCTCGTCCACGCACTTATTAACACGTAAACATGATTTCACTTTCAGTTTTGCATTTTTTACTGCCCAAGGCTCCTGTCGTTTATCTGACAAAAATCTGATTCATCAAATTTATGGTGCAAAATTATTTTATAGTACGGGGTCGAAAGAGTTTAAGGAGGTTTATAATTACTGCACTAAAGTACTTACAGTTTTTAAATAACATCCTGTGCTTGTTAGTTCCTTTAAAACCATCACGAGTGTAAAAACTATCACACGAACGCTATTTTAGACATGGGATTGACAACACGCTGGCTATACTTTCAAAGTCTAGTGATTATAATATAGTTTAAATATCTTCTGCCGGCCAAAACCAGTATTTGACCAAGTGTCGAAATTGAGAGTCAAAGAAGAATCTAATTTCAGAGGATCCCTAGATTACTTGGATACTTTTCAAGTCCATTCGCAACCAGCATTTACAAAAAATGTATTTCTGAGCTGTCTTGTGACAGAAAAGAGTGAACGAGTATACTAAGTCGTAGCGCAATATAATTATCATATTAATATTGAATTTTGGAACGATTTTGCATGTAAACATGTTTCATTTTTAAACACATTTAAAATGTCGGAATTCAGGTCATTTTTAAATTTCTATTAGTTTCGAACCTGTGAACCTAATATCATTATGTTAAGAGATTAGGATGGAATGGGCCACAACTATGTTTGATTGTTTTGTCAGTATGTTGAGATAAACTACTTAGGATTTACTTTCCGTATGTACTTGTTTACTTTACCCAAATAAAAATTTACTTGAAGTTTGTTCTGCATAATTACACAGAACTTTTTTCGTTCGGCAATTCGAACTTTTTCTAACCTCACTAATGCCTTAGCTGCGCAGTGCTATAAAATATTTGGTGGTTCAATAAGCATTAACCTTGTTCCTAACGACTGAACATGCACTTTGGCACTGCTCCATTTATGACTACTTTTTGTCTTATCAGTGCAAAACTGTAAAGAGTTTCTGTTTAGTAAGTAATTTGTACGGCATACTACTCGGATTTGAATGAGTGAACAATTGTTCTCATTCAATGTCATCAATTCTATTCTGTTCCAATCCAAGTGCATGACTGCACGTTCCAGTTCATTTGGATACACAGCTAGTAAAGCCCTTCGGCTTGGGGCAGGGCAGGCAGACTGGAAAAGTTTTCTACTGTGTTTGGCTAATTTTATTATACACATGTAGCACAACACTTTCAGTGTCATTTTTCGCGTATTAGTGTTGTTTGTTATACAAACTGTAATACGATGTCCTAAATTCCATCGAATGGCTTAAAGTGCTAATTTTTAAAAATTGCCTACTTCTGACACTGTATCTACTTGCACAGTGAAAAACGTGTAGTATTTCTATTTGGTAGTTCATTGATTAACAAAATGTAAATAATAAAAATAACTCATAATTTTTGGGGACAGCTGACTCATGCCTTGCAAGGGTAATTGGATTACTTCTACGCAATTAAGTATTCAAGAAAATAGGGTAACATGCCCTTGCTTTCCCTTTCTTAACTTCCCTTGGTTGTAAAACCAGATTTTGCAAAATTACACTGTTGTGAACTTGTGGAACAAGAACTTATTTGCATACAATTGATAACATAGACACATGAAATTTGTATAAAATCTACTGATTGCTATAATCAATGTGTCGAGTAAAAGTCAAGCAATTGGAGAGTCAGCAATTTGAGAGTTTACAAAAACTACTATGTCCGTTAAGACTTTACAATTTACAAAGGTTAAATCGTGTGTTGTGGTTAAGGTGAAGAAACTTGAAGAATAGTTTGACCAATTAGCGGCACTTATAGCTATAAAGAATATCTGCCATGAAGGAATCCATACGTTCCATTGTTTACTAATATATAAATACTCATGCAAAAATAATGTTTGGGTAAGACTGAATCTCTGAAGCCTGCAACCGGTTTGTTTTGACATACATTTAAATTCTGTAGTCATTGTGTATGTGATTTTGCTATCTACTAAGGCATCGGCTGCTCTTCTACTAATGACACGCATTGTCTCAAGTCTCAACAGGAGACCATTTTCTTTGTATATATTTGCACTACACTTTCGTGTTCATCCGTATAAGTTTTCGCCGACTCAATTATTGAGTTTAGTAACAGACTCAAACGGAGGAACATCTTCATAATGAGGTTAATACGCCCGTGGCGTGCGTGCTGTTCTAAAACATCACCAAAAATAAAAACATTGGTCTGTTGGTGACAATCTGACAAAGTCTGAAGAAGAAACGAAAATCTTCCCTCTTATGACGAGAATATAAGGAAGAATTCTTTATCTTTGATCATCTACTCTCCAATTGCACGCACGAATTTAAAACCAAAATGTTTCTTTTAACCCATTTCTTACCTAATTTAAGATGGAGGAGAAAGCAATTTTCACGAGACAAAATGAAAGCAAATCATTAATAAAAATAAAAGTATCCTACAATGATATGAGAGAGCGAGTGGTTCGCCTTTTCGAAGTTAATGACCATTCTTAAAAAAAAAAATATTAGTTTAAATTGGTACGGCAAAGAGCAGTTAATCTCACCGAAACTAATTTTTCTTTTATTGTGATTCAGAGCTCAGAAATTAATTTGATTGAACATAATTGCACTCTACGGACACTTGAGAACGTATTAGGAGTCAAGTCAACTACGTTGATGAGGAGTTATGTCTATTTTCGGTCAGATGTAATTACGGGGCGTTCTATGTTAGCACAGTATGAGTTTAAAAAATATATTGCACAATATCTAAGCAATAGTACAAGTGCAGGAGTAGCAGGAGTCAGAGAGTTAAGATAACTTTTGATTTAACTGTGAATACAAAGATCGAGAGTAATATTGCTACACTAACCTGCCAAGTGCCAATTCAATGCCAACTACCACAATAAAGTCAATGATATGGTTACTTGTTTTAAGGTGGTTGTTCAATTCCAGAGGCGAAGCAAGCGTTTTCGCGCACGTGTGCCGAAACCGTCAGCGCCCCACGTCAATTTATATTAAACAAACAGATGGACAGAGCAATTTCTAGGAAGTCT
>JAQGCA010001275.1:0-18605 GCA_034698945.1 Protaphorura quadriocellata
AGTGGTACAGACCTCAATTCCGTTGAGAACCCAACTATTCGGTCAGTATTCGGTTACTATTCGTTCCATCCCTAAAATTGGCGAGGTGAGAGGATTAGTGAACAACGAGTAATGATTATCAAATATTCGTAAATATATTCAATGAACAGTCAGATCAAAATGGTAAAATGCGAGTTCCACACCAGGCGACTGAATTCTTACTAGAGTCCTATCCTATTACAATTCCAATTTTATGTTATACCTGGTTATACTCACAGCCGAAGGCTTTGAGTCGGTACTCTGAACCATTCAACTGCAAATCAATATTTTATGTCCTCCCAGAAGATTGATGAATTGATTAGATGGTACCGGGAAATAATCGTATGAGCCGTTGAGGTGAGTGTTGCGTGTGCATGTTGTTGTAGTTAATTTAATTGCCTATGGATAATTATGACCCGGAAGTTCACGAGTGTACAAAACCTGGGCATGGAATTGTAATATCATGTAATAATGTCACGAGAATGTTGTCAGACTCAATTTCCGATGATCATAAAACGTATTAATTCTAGTCCGCACGCCATGCAGGAGTCATTATTGTCTTTCATGAGAGAGTAAATACGCGCACCAATATGTTATATTAAATGCGACAAAGCTGACCGGGAATATTATCCTGGATAAAATGTCCATCCTTTTAGTTTTTGATGCTGTTCGAAAGAGACATCGTTTTTTGTCATTTTTGGAGATTTTCTTAGATAAATCTTCGTCTTCAGTAATCCGTGCGGCAGCCAACTTCTTCTCAACCTTCAAGAAATGATTGACAGTTGAAAATTGGAGTAAAGCTCCAACGACGAATGACTCACAAGTCCCGATCCAAATGTCCATTGCTTTGATATAAGATACTTGAGGGGATGACTGATTGATTCCATATGTCTGAGTCACCATAGTCAATATAGTGGTGACCCCAAGAGATATCCTGGCGTCTGTCGCTGTTTCATCCAACCAAAATGCGACCCATGAAATCATAACCAGCATAGAACTTGGCATATAAACCTGAACAAGATAAAATGTGAATTCCCGAATAAACTGAAAATTGACACGAACACATGCAAATGTTCCGGTACTTGTTCGCAAATTACATTGTGTGAATGTATAATTTTCCAATTTAAATTTCGGAAGTTCAATTGATTTTGGAATTTGGAGTGGATTGGTATCCCGCAATTTTAATATCAAATCACGCGTCGTTAACGAGTAAGACGCCATTTGCATGTAACACTCTGGTCTATCGAATGGATATAATCTTAGATGCATGGAACACTTGAGTGTCATTGAAAGTCGTGCACTGAATAAAACGGTCCCATTTGGAACAATTCGAATTAACACATTTGGTAGCAAGAGGTCATGAATGTGACCACTCTTTTCATTTTCAATATAAACGTCCGGTATCCAAATTTTAGTGTGATCTTGCATTGCAATGAAATCTTCTGGACGGTCGGTCACATTTTGAAATTGGAGACGGTCATCGTACCATCTTTCTCGGAATGTGATTTGGATTCCATATTCCATTTTTACGTCGTCGATGAAATCAATACTTCGGAGCATGATGTCAATCGTGGCTATTGTTGGGGCTGTGACGTTGTCTAAACCGGACGGTCTCACGTCTTTATTGTAAGATGACCCCAACATACCCGATAAGGTGTCAGCCGCCAAATGTCTATCGAGCACTGCGTCTACTAATTTTACAATATTTAATGCTGTGAGTGTGGTGAGAATTGGAAGTATTGTTGTATGGAACATTTTCAGAGATATTCTCGGAGAGGAAAGCGTTCCAGGTGCATGTACCTGAAGGGATTACTAAAATTGAAATGAATACATCAAGTTTTAGGAACACAAAATCCGAATTCGGTTTCAGCTCCAGATCTCGGATGGCAAAGCGCATCCTCTTTCGACTTAATAAGGATTGGGCCCAAATTCGCAAATTAAAGGCCAAAAGGCCACGTTGTACTTGATCGTTTCGTTTAAAAATTCGCAGCTAAGGCCTAGTGGCGGGTAGGGTAAGGATTTCAACGTTTAGCTTAAAATCAATTACAAACACTTAACTTTATGTACTGGATCAATTCGTATCATTTTAAGAGTACCCTACGGCTAGTCGATGAAATATAGTTCACGGGACGTTAGGTCAAAAATAATATATCGAATTTCGGAAATTATTAGAGTACACCGGACTAGCATTACTAAAATTGACAGAAACTGTTGCAGCAATGTTCGCAAAAAACAACTCCGCCGTAACAAATAATTAAATATCTCAAAGAAATGGTCAAAAAAATGTGGAACGCTTCACGATTTTGCGTGTCATCCTTGCGCAGGGGCCATGCTAATCTTCTCTGTATCGTTCCAATTTTAGTAGATGCACTGCATTGCAGCACAACTAACTTTACTAAGAACTCGTACATATAATGAGTCAAGATTGCATTGCATTGTTTTACCTCAACAAGACATTCTCAAGTTTCCCATAAAACTATGGATTCTGTACACGCTTCCACAAATTTCGGTGGAAATAAAAGATCTGACATCAGTTTTTACAATTAATTTGATTGTTAGAACAATCAGTTCAGAGCTAGACTTAATATAATTTAAACGAGAATTATGTATATAACGTCATAAGGTGGAATTCTTGTTCACTCGCATCTCTACATCGTACAATTTTGCAGCTGCACCAAACGTTTACCTTCTGTGTGCATTGCAAAATTGGTTCGCAAAATGCATAACACTCAAACTCAGCTCAGAGCGACAAAAAACTAAATTCTTTATAATGTTTACGGGCAATCCAGTGATGTGGATGGATGTAGCGAATGTTAGTCGAATGCGTCAACTTGGACCATAAATTAAAAAATAATGTAAATAATTTGTAAGTTAATTTGAAAATTCCCATTAGGTGATTGTCACCGTATATTCTTTGTAGCGAATGGGTCAGTTTTCTATTTCGCTCAGGGAAAGTGCTACTAGTTATATAGGAAGGAAAACACCGGCGACCAACAAATTTTTGATCGATCGGTATGGTAAATCAACCGCCATCATACGGTAATAGTTGCCCGTACTAAGTGACTTAATTGTTCGTATAGTAAATGGAATGTTGTTAAATGACGTGAATAGAAGTTTTCGAATAAAATCCAATCCAAAACTATTACTCTAAATTAATAAATAAATGGATTTCTTTATCTACTCCAATGGATTTATAAATATGTAAATCAAAGTACTGAATGATTTGTCATTGCTCCTAGTGTTTTGTGTAATAATATATTGGTCTAGAGTTATGGAGAATCGTTTTGCACTTTGCTCATAAAAATTAGCCAGGCCAGGCAGTTAAACTGTGGTCCGAATAAAACAATTCAGTTTGTAGTTAAGCCTTAATCGTGATATTCCAGATAAGCGATGACAAAGGCTGAGATTGACACCAAGCACACTATTTTAGATAAAATTGACGTTCAAGTCAATAAAAAAGTGAGGTAAGTATGCATATGATCAGAAAATCGAATGAGTCCGATCAATGATTAGGAAATATTTAACTACAGAACCACTGCACGGATGAGGTAAACTTGACCACAACATAATTTCATATCAGGCCCAGGTTTGTGGAATTCGACAAGTACTAATCACTGAATTTAACAGTGATCCGTCGGTCATTTGAATAGCACAGAAATCCCTTGACTAAGCACAATTTAAACGGTAACATATTTGCATTAAATTCTAGTTCAACATCGTCGGTTCGTAGGTTTTGTCAAAAAATGAGGGCTCAATTTGTTTTACTCGCGCTCACTGTGGCCATTTTGGGCACAGAGTGTGCATTTGACGAAAGGCCACTTTTAGACTTCGCCATCAAACAATATACTACCTTGTCAG
Organism: Protaphorura quadriocellata; assembly: GCA_034698945.1. NCBI lineage: Eukaryota > Metazoa > Arthropoda > Collembola > Poduromorpha > Onychiuridae > Protaphorura > Protaphorura quadriocellata. Next base: position 3,877 of record JAQGCA010001275.1, read on the forward strand.
CCAATTTGGGCACCAGAGATTTTATTCACATTGGCCATCCAGAGGAAGATCACTGGGAAACAAATGAAATATGGAGATGGACCGTTGGATTCTATCCTGGAACACTTTGGATGCTCTTTAAACTCACAAATGATCGGAAATGGAGAGATTTGGCTCTCATGCATTCCGAAGCTGTCAAATCCCGACAATTTGATAATAGCACGCATGATGTCGGATTTGTGATTCACAGTACTTACGGAAACGCTTTGGAACTCAATGATCCTAATTCAGCGTATTATAAGTCGATCATTGTGAATGCAAGTAATTCTCTGGCCTCAAGATATCACCGTAAGTTTCAACAAAGTTTATCAAAATACTTAGGATACTGGGGTATTCTTAATTTTTGGTCAAATTATGACTTATTGTCGGTGTCTAAGAGGAAGAAAGCCACCAACCCTTGTAAACGGGTACAAAATTCACCATTTTGACGCACTATCACTACACTCCCCCAATTCCTCTCCTTCAACTCCGGCCATCCTCGTGGTACCCGACTTTCCTACCCCATTAGGGTATTTTAGTGATTTCTGAAAGCGAAGGTGGGCAAACCCCGATGTGTGCAAGGTGAAAACCTCACACCATAGGAAGATGCGGGCCAAAACATACCAGGCCCGGAGAATCGAACTCCGTCCCATCAGGTAGCAGAAAGCAGATGGAATCCCGGTACTACTACGCGGTCTAGTGTAACCTTTACTGTTTCCCAACAGACTTATCCGGATGCATCCGCTCTTGGAATAACGACCCAGGCCATGGGGGAGTAGAAGGAGAGGTCAAAGTCATCGCAGATAACATGATGAATTTGGAACTTCTATTTCTCGCCTCTGAAATATCAGGAGATGTCAAATTCAAAAGTTATGCATATTCACATGCGAAGAAAACAAGTGAGGAGCACATACGCGAAGATGGCGGCACTTTTCATATTGTAGCATACAACGAGACTACAGGGTTAGTTCAAAGAAAGTACAATTGGCAAGGTTTAGCAGATTCTTCCACTTGGTCACGTGCACTAGCCTGGATCATCCATGGATACGCCACAACGTACAAATACAATAAAGTCCCCCTATTCCTTGAAACTGCTGAGAAGGCCGCAAGTTTCTTTATATCCCATCTACCTGAAGATGGCATTCCTTTTTGGGATTTTAATGTGACATCGGCTGAAGGATACCAACCAAGAGACACTTCTGCTGCTGCCATCTTCGCTTCAGGAATTTTAGAGATTTACAGATTTACGGGAAATTCAACTTATCTTCAAATATCAGAAAAGATACTAACATCCTTGGGAAGCCCAAATTATCGGGCTGATGGGAATCCTAATTATAAGCTTCCTGCAATATTGGTGAATGGCACAGTCTTTTACAACGAGAACAATTTTAATACCGCAATTGTATATGCAGATTACTACCTTCTGCAAGCCATCGATCGTTACAGAACCATCCGTAGCCAAAATGCAAGCGGATATCTCCGGTCATCTTCTGTGTATGTTGTAGTCATGATGATTGCGACTTATGTGACATCATTTTTTCTGTAAAGTTAGGGGTGTCCAGCTGGAAATATTAAATTTCACACCCAAATACTAATATTGTTGCCGAAAATGGATATAATTATTTGCTTTTTGATCCAATGTATTAGAAAAGTGTTTTTTGATAAAAGAAATTAAAGGTTAAACTGAAGATCGATTGTAGCGCTTAATTCTAATTCTGGTCAAGAATTACTTACAAACTGACGCATTGCCTCTAATCAAGTAGACGAACAAGTAATTGTCACAAATTCAAGGTTATATTAGGAATCATTTTCATCAGACAGACTGTTGAGAAAGTGTTAACTAAACAAATTCCATAAAATGAAAACTCTGAGGTTCTTATCGTTAGCGTGTAGTTCTTGGTGGACACAAAGACGGATCGGGTACTTTTAGTAGTTATAACTCTTTGGCTTTATCTGGGCCACAAACTTCTCAATATGAGTAAAGGGCATGTCTCATAATTTCGCTGACTCAACTTTTTATTTTTTTAAGTGTCGTATACGTAATCATCGTCTCCAGTGTTTATGTTCACAATGATCCTTCTCTTCTCAGGAAAGGTCAGAAAATATTATTCTCATTTTAACAATTTTATATAATCGCAGTCACAGTTGAGTTTTCACACTCAGTTTGATATTATAATTATGTCTGTCTGATTTTTGGGTTGAAGTCTAACCCATTCCTGTCTTTGTAATCAATTTTGTCACATTCTTGAACTGAGGAGGTAAAGTTTTGGTGTTTTATTTGACTGTGTAATCAATTTTCACACAAGCTATTCTTTTGTCAGAAACTATTGTGATTATGCCAGATGCGCAAATATTGCAGCTGTTAAAATAATACAAATGTGCTTAGGAAAATAGCTGTAATTTAGATGTCCAATGTAGACATACAATATGTTGATTAATTGTCTCTCGTGTGCATCATACAACGTGGATACAAATGGAACCTGACTTATCGTAGGGTCAAAGGCGTCCATGTTTGGGAAGTTGAAAAGTTAAGGAACATCATACGAAATTTAATTGAAAATTATACAAAAGTGACGGAGTGACTGAGGGAACTTTGAATTTATAACATTTAGTGTTTTTTAAATGTTGTAGCCTCGATATTTTCATTCATCATGCGACACCTCTTAGTGCAGCTGGTTATCGTGATTACAATTCAGTCTGCAATGTGTGCCCATAGCAAAAATCTTCGCATTAAAATTTTGGGAAACCAAGGGTGCTTCATGGAGTCGGACGACCACACATTTTTCTCTGAGATATTCGTCCCAATAATATTTAAAATAGCTGAACATGGAGGCGGAACATTCTTAAATATTTCTTCCCCCGACTTGGAGGACGCCCTTACGAATATTGGCCAAGTTAGCGATTTCTTTAAAATCGAGAATATATTATTTCGACCGAGCTCACCCCAAGGGAAAGAAATTTGCTCAACGGCCAAGTTTGATGGTATTTACGACAGTGGTGATACTCATTCGATAATCGACATTTGTGGTGATCTCCCCGGGAAGGCTGTGCCCCCGAACTTATTCTTAGAAGCCTTGAACACACTAGAGGGAGTTCTAATTGATAAAGGATTTAAACTCAGCATTCCAAAAGATCAATTGTATCATTACTACACATTACCAATTGCTACGTGTCAATCTTCGACTGATTCCTTGGAAATCCGAATTTCAATTCCAGTTCGGGAAACGAAAAGCGCCATTACTTTAATGAAACTCGCTATGATTGACTTTTCTGTGCCAATGGAGAACACGGTTTGTTTCCTTCAATTTGACTCGTCATTTCATTCAAAATCAGTTTTGGTCAAGAACGGTGCATATTTTCCAATCACTCTTGAAAATTTGAGTGTGAGTTACGGATGTCAGGGGTCAAATAGTTTGTGTCACATTTCAAAATACAGTCAATCCCTTCTGGAACAAGATCCTTGCTTGGATGCAATTCAGGTGGACAGTTCCACTTTTCAACTACATAGTCTGTGCCATTTATATTGCAAGCGTGTCAATTTCACAAAAGTCAATGTGGTCGGTTCTCGTCTATTTATCTCCAATTCTCAGAATGAATTGAATCTTTTATGTAAAAACCAAAGTATGGACAGAAGATTTAAAGCACCAGAAGTAGGGGCCTTGGAAGTGACCTTACCTTGTGGATGTGATCTTTTCGAAAATAATTATTTACTATACGGGGGGAAATATTTAAGTCCTCCTCATTGCAACCAACAACAAACTGTCCAAGAAATGTTTCAGATTCTGCCATCTGTTCTGGTTAGTTTTGACGTGCCTGAAAGGATCTCTGAAGTCGAAAGTGCATTTTATCAAAATGTGTCTGGGTTTCTTTTACAAGTTATGGTTACGATTACACCGAACTTGCGCAAAAGAAATGTTTTTGAGAATGATTCCGTTTCTTTCGCGCTGTTTTCATTGTTTATTTGTATTTGTGTGTTCATGATGTTAAAAGGAATCAACAATTTTATTTTCTGCTAGTGCAACAGAGCCACAAAGAAAGCACTTTTATCATTTTTACATAGTTAACATGCTATTTTACTATTTTTTAAATTAGAGAATTATAATTTTGGTGCAGCTTGTCCTGACGTGTTGCCTTGGTCCCCTTTCTTCAAATTGTAATGTCGTACTCCCATGCAAGCTACAAATCCGTACACAAAAGAGTTCAGTATTGCGAATACCTAAAAAAATTCAATAAAGCATTGACACGATTAATTATAATTATGAAATTTTTATGAAGAATAAAACAATAATGCAAAACAATGAATTGTTGTCATTTGGCCTAGTGAATGTAGCCCCTAGTAGTAGCGAGAATCTACATTGACCTTCCTGCAGAGCAATGTCAACTAAAGAGAATCGAACCCTCGACATAGAAAAATGATAAGCGGCTGCTTCCACAACTAAAGGCTGACTGTTTTCTTAAAGTTTCGGTAATTAATGTTTTTTACTGCTTACCCCTGCACATATTTTTTCTCCTTCATATTGACACGTCATGTCTGCATATTTGAGAAAACCTCTAAACTGCTTACAATCATTTGCTATTTTATTGGAAGACACAATCATGAGGCTCCCAGCCACAATTTGTAATACAGCCCCAGCAACATGGACAGCAATGTCCTGTCAAACAAATAAGAAGTTTGTTAATTTGCAGTTTTGCAGTGTAAGCATGCACGTAATTAATGTGACTAATTATTGACTTACGATTTGTTTGTAACATTTTGTCTGACTGAATTCTGCATTCAGAATATTGCTTTGCAATGAAAGAACGGAATAGAGCAGGAGAATTGTAACCACAATAACAAAGAACGTTTCGGATTGTAAATCTGCACTATTGGACATATTGATGTAAAGTGGTTGAGATGTAGCTTTCTCGAGTTTCCAAATCATATTGTAGAGTGACTTCTCATAGGCGTGACCTCCAATACCGATAGATACGATACCAAAAATCTATAAGGTCAAATAGTTTGCGGGATTATTTACAATTGCATGGACATTTCGAATGAATAACAAGGAAGCGGTTCGTGAGGAAGATTGTTGTTGTGAACGTTGGGAACTAACCGTACAGAAAAAAATTTTGCTTTAAAATCAGAGAATCAAATTCGAAATTTGATCTTTTTGGAAGTATAATGCTTGGCGACCACCGATTCTTTCAAGTTACTTTGGTAAACCAGTTAGTGGAAGGTGGTGTCGAGAAAACACGTCCAAGGCGGAAAGTCTTGAAAGTTCAGTTCTTTAGAATATGCCAGCAAATCCAGACTCTTTCACCACGGGCGAATTTTCACGACACATTCTAAAATTCTAACTGATTCATTTTAAATTTTCGCGAACGTTTTTTGAAAGGAATCAAAAGTCCTTTTCCTATTCCTCGAATTTTAAAACGAAATATTCATACGTATGTATATGTTGTAGCCCATGTGTATATCCAGTCCAAGTATACTCAGACCAGCCCGTATGTACTCGGACTAGCCCGTCTGTACCTAGACCGGCCTATATGTACTTAGACTGGCCTGTATGTACTTAGACTAGCCCAGCTGTCTCCGGACTAGCCCGCATGAACTCGGGCGAGTACACATGGGCTAAAAATGTATATCTCACTTTAAAGACATAAAAGATGATGAGAAATGACGAGATAGGAGATAGACGGGCTAGCCTGTATGTACCTGAATACTTCGTATGTGTATGACACGAATTTTAACGTAGGACAAAATCGGACGAAATGAAAACAATAGTTAGACCGTCGAAAAAGTTTCTGCACCAAATTGCATTTCCAAGAATTGTTTTGACCGTTGGTATTAAGGAAATCCTTTCGTTTTATGAGCGGTTTGGTCTTCAAACTGTAGGAGCGCATGGATTTTCTTACCCTAACGACTCTGCATAAAATTTTGAACACGGACTATAGTTCTCATCTCAAATCCAGAGTTTGGTGATACAGGCCAGTCTAAGTACATGCAGGTCGGCCTAGGTACAGACGGGCTAGTCCGAGTACATACGGGCTGGTCTGGGCATACTTGGACTGGATATACACATGGGCTACAACATATATACAGCAAAGTTCACAGTCCAACTTGCATGGGTTATGATAAATCGTGGACGTGGAAGAGGGCAAATCTAGATGCTCTCGATTTGGAATGCTCACAGATTAACATAAAAAATGTTCCAACTTACAATAGTAAAGAGTTTTCCAAGTATTGGCAAGGTTTTGAAATATTTCATATTTACGAAAACCATTTTGATAATCCTTGGTTCGGCGGTTATTCGAATCAGCACTTCGACAACTCTTTTTGTGCACTTCCTGGCCGATTCAAGTTTGTAAATTAATTTCGTAGAAATGAAAAAAAAATCATTCAGAAGACCGTGTATATCCTCTCCCTAAGTTGAACTTAGTCTTAATATCCGACACTAACTTTTCACGCATTTGTATTGTCGACCATGAATGTCAATGAATGTCAGCGTCACAAATCAATTCTTTATTAAAAATTAACAATTCGAGTCGGGTGCTGTTGAATACTGGACTGACGTAATTGTTAAGCACTCCACGTATTCTCGTACGAAGCCCAAGCCCAACCATACTATTTATTTTTTAATTAATTTAAAAATACTTTGCGAAGATCGCCTCTGATCATCAAATGACGTGTACAATGTCCATGTGTGAATTCACCACTAAATCAGTCAATACTAATCTACGTGGTGTTTCAAAATCTATGGTTTATCCAACAAGTTCTTGGACGCCGATTGCTCAGATAAAGATAATATATACACTTTGTCGGGAGTCTTCTGTAGAATTTTGGAGGTATTATTTTCACCGTCAGACTTTGGTGGTGATATAAGAGTGCCTAACATGGTAATTCTGCTTTTACTTCAAAAGTGCACCATGTGCTTATAAACTCTACTCGATCAACCTCCTTGCACCAAAATGTGTGTAAATTATGCATCTTAATTTTCTTTTGAATAATGAATATGACCACTTTTGCCGAACTTAATTGTCATGAACCACCCTGTACTCTCGTCTTGACACACAATTAGCTTCACAGAATCAATATTGAATAACCATATTAACAACCCCAAGTTTACCGTCTTTGACCTTGAGACATAATTTGAAAAATTATAGTGGCGAATAATAATGTTAATAACTTCCACAAACACATTATCGAAATGAAATAGGATTTCTTCACCGCGTATGATTTTCTTTTAGAATAATATAGTCTTCTATTATGGATATTGAATCGACAGTTTTGGCACGTTCTCGGCAATGTGGATGTTGAACGTCAAACTTCATTTTGGCCTTTTTTCTTTTCTCGATTTTGCTAGCGAAGCTGAGCAAAATAGTACCCTTAATCGCAATTTATTGAAATTATGAAATTTGAAATTAATTGTTATTAATGGCTTTGTGTTTAAATCTATTTCTCAGAAGGATGAAGCACGAACCTTCACTTTAATTTATGCGAGTCCTGAAGATCACATTTATACAGATATGACGAAGAAATAGCAAAATCATGGGTAATTAATCTGATTCGAATTGTAATACGTATTTCTAGGGTGTGGATGATATGGCTTCATTATTATTCAGCCGCAGGACTCCGATCAAAGTAATGAATCCAAACAGGAAAGAATTCAGGATTGTAAATATCTGAAAGAAGAATATAAAATATTCACGAATTCAGTTTAGAATTAGAATAATCAAGTACCGTATTTGCCGAATTAGTTGCACAATTTTTATGAATTACAATTCCGGAATACCGTCAATGTTTTATTTTTTATTTTGTGGTTTTCAGAAAATTATATGAAGTTGCAAAATATCCGTCAGATGCCTCAAATTATGTTCATACAAATTCGACCACATATATCTGAATTTCTGTAGAATTTGAAACAATTAGACAAGATATTCGAAAAAACAAATCGGACAATCGTCTAAAATCTAATTCGAATTATCTGATTTCACTGCATTCAAAACCCTGTAGGCCATTTGCTTATCACCGACAATTAAATGGAGTATTATTTCTCAATGTATCTACAGCAATTTCGAATGAATATTCTTACCCCAGCAAATATTTTTTCGCCTTGATACTGGCATTTCTGGCCTTTTAGCAGTGTAAAATTTTCGAAGAGTTTTTCACAGTGACCATCAATTGCATTCGCGGACGCAATAACTAGACTTCCAGCAATGATAAGCATCAAAGCCCCGGCACCGTGAATTCCAATATCCTGTCAAAGAAATCAAATATTAGTAGACACTATTGCTCCAGCAATTCAATTCAAACTAATTCGAAATGAAAGCCTTGACTTACGACCATTTTGTTGGTTTTTGTGTAACTGAGTTCCTCATTTAGAACATGGCACAGTAAGGAGATCACAGAGAATATTAGGAAGAGACTGACGATGCTCAAGAAAAATGTTTCCCGTCCTAAATGCGGAAAACCGTCTATTCCAGCGGTTGGAACACGAATTTCAAATTTCCAAAATACGTTGTATAAGGACTTCTCGTATGCATGTCCTCCGAGACCGATGGCAATCATACTGAAAAGCTGGTTAGCACAAATTAAAGTTGCAGATTAATGGTAAAATTTATTATTTGATCAAATAATTAAGTCATACTTACAATGCTGAGGGATTTTCCCAGCGCAGGTAAGGTTGCAAAATATTTGGTATTGGCTGAGACCATTTTGAAAATCTCTGGATATTGAAATTTTACACACAAAAATATTAACTTTATACACTACACTGCCACTGCCAATGGATCAAGTCTTTAAACCAGAACAATTCATCAGGATCCGCTCTCATCCACAAAGTTAAATCTGCTGATTTGTTCATTATCATTAGTCGTGAAAATGATAACGATATGACTTTATTCTCCATTACATGTCTGCTGACTTAGATAACGTTTATATATGTTTTGTCAACGTCAATGCGCGGTATCAGTTCACAGTTCACACGCTTGCTAATTATAATTTCTACACTGGTTTCACCAAAACACTAGTGGATGGGTGGACTTTATCTTTTGGGCCACCCTGAGAGTAATATTTTATGAAATCACTATTGAACAGTCATATTGATATCTCTAACACCTCACTGACACAGACCTTGAAATATTAATTTGTATAATAATTGACGGAATAGTACTAATATTGATGACAGTTTAATCTGAAAATCTTTACCTGAATAACAGAGATTAACGATAACTAAAAAATTTAACAAACACCTCAAAAAGCAGTAGGATTTTTCATGTTAGTTCAGCTCAAGTTACCTGCAAACCTGTTACCTGTTATCATTTACCTGCAAATCGTCATTACGACACTACAAATCGTATTGGTAATTCGCACGAATAATTTGTAAAACTCCGACTCTATATTATCTGAAATCAAGTACACGGAGTTCAAATTTATTCTTCGTCTCAAGAGAGCCATAATTATATTTTTTTTACCTTGAAAGCGAGTTAAGCAAGTGAGCCCAACGTCGTGGAGTTCGAAGAAAATTGAGATGTACATTTTCCAGAAAATCTTAAAGACGACCTACTGCCATGTATATCTATTCTATCGCTAGGATATCGGTAACGCACCGCAACGCTGGAACTTTCACCTTTCTGTTTTTCTCTTTCACCGGGTCAAAGGTCGTCAAAAACCATTATTTGGCAAAACAAACCCGCAAATTAGTTTTCGGTTATTATTTATATATTTTTTTAAATATACTATCTCTCCGTGGATATGTACAGGTCTTAAATATCATTGCCGAAATATTAGGAAAAATCATATGGTTACTGATTTTTACAAACGATATCTCAAAAAACCCAAGAAAATAACCGAAAATGATATGAAGATTTGTTTTGTCAAAAAATTGTTCTACTATATAAAGCTAACGCGATAATACAAAATAAAAAAAGTTCCTTTCAGCTTTTTCTGATCGGCGATGTATGCTACATACATCCGAGGGCATCTCATCTATATATATATAGTTTATGGTCCTCTTGTTTACAACTGTTTATTCTGAAAAGATTCAACAAATAAAAAAAGCCTTTGTCTATCTATCCCCCATATACTTAATGCACCTATCACTTTTCTTCTTACTCGGCAGGTTGAACTTTATTATGCGTCACCCAGTATTTACGTGCATTGCAAAAGCAAACAAATTGTTTATAATTAAAAAAATAATGACATCTTATTGATCTAACTTCATGCATTAAAAATTTTAGATTGGTAGATAAGATTTGATAAACTATGGCGCAGATGATACGACTTCGTCGTTCTTAATACGTAGGAATCCAATGAAGGCGACGAAACCAAATACGAAAGAGTTTAGGATTGTAAATACCTGAAAATAGATAATAAATAAGTACTGATGAATATAAACAGATACAACTGGATGTATTAATGAGCAGGTTAGACGAGGATATTCAGTGTGGTATGTAAACCATCTTCATTAGGTCCTAGCGTAGTATTAATACTTTATTTCATACATTTATTTATTTCCGAATGCCGAGACTCGATTTATCAGCTTTGCCGGCATCGAATCTGGCCAAAGTTGTAGTTGGATATATTCGAATAACAAGTGCGTGTCTGAATTCGACTTTAAGTCCGATTTGCTCAAATGCTCTTACAAAAAAATAGGACATAGTCTGTCAGAGACATTCAAATCGATATGACCATTCACGATTCTGGCAACCGTCGAACTCATATTTGAAATTGATTCTAACTCAGTAATATATTTCAGTAATTCTTCGCAAGGGTATTCTCATGGAAGTTTCAATTGTCTTTATTAAATGTGAGCTGTCCTAACTTACCCCTCCGGCAATTTTTTCGCCTTTGTACTGGCATTTCAGACCAAACTGGATTAGTTCCGGAATACCTTTACAAAGATCGTTAATTGCGTTCGCAGATGCAATAAATAGACTTCCAGCAATAATTAGCATCAAAGCCCCGAGTATATGAATCCCGATGTCCTTTAAACAAATGAAATGTTCTTTGTTATTTCCAGCCGGTTAAACTAACTTTAAATTTTGCGCTTGACTTACGACCATTTTGCTGGTTTTTGTGTAACTAAGTTCCTCATTTAGAACGTGGCAGAGCAAGGAGATCACAGATAATAAGTATTAGGAACACACTAACGATGCTCAGGAAGAACGTTTCTCTCTGTAACGTCGGAACACCACGTAAGTCCTCATCGGTGACCGGGAAGGCCGAAGCGATTTTTCGAACCATATTGAACAAGGACTTCTCATAAGCGTGTCCGCCCAGACCAATGGAAATAATACTGAAGAGCTGGGCAAAGGTTATTAGAAATTGATTTTTATCCATATGATTTTAAAGTAAGTCTGAATTTTAGATCTGCAAGCAGAAGAATTAGCCTGCCAACACTCTTTTTCATTATTCGTGTGGAGTATTGACGAATTGACATTGAGTTAATTTAGTTAAACTTACAATTGTGACTAGTTTCCCCAATGCCGGTAAAGTTGCCAAATATTTGGTATTTGCCGAAACCATTTTAAAAATATTTTGTTATGAATTTTTGCAGACTATATTTAAAATACAACAGGCAAAATTGCAACGGCTACAAACTTTAATTATCAACCACTTGGTCACCTCTTTGAATGAGAACAATTCAATAATGTTGGTCCTTCCTCATAAGTCAAAATTAATTGCAGCAATATTCATGAGCTGTGAAACTGATAACATATCGCTTTTTATTCGAGAATATGCACTTATCTTGTGTTGAGTTATCGATTGTGGATGGATTTTTCTGTTCTAATTGCATCAATATCATATAAAAATAATTGCCTTGTCAGTCGTATGACCCTGAATCCATCCGAATAATACTGGGTGGTACATTATATAAGTACTCTCAGTAAACCGGATACAACCCAAGTTAGATGATTGAAAAACAAAAGATGAAAATATTTCGGAAAATGCATTGATTTTAATGTGGCATCACAGGTCTAGAAAGTAACGTTGGGTAAACATGCAGTGTTTGCTTGTACATTCAATCTTAATCTACTAGTACTGAATCAATACCATCAATACTAGAGAGTAGAGAACTCTATATTACTCTCTGTCAGTATTGAAAAACAATAATGTGTCAAGTATATTAGCTGGTGTACGTTATAGTCCTAAATCACATAAATAGGAAACTTAATATTCCGTTTATTTACTGTGTTTTATTAACAAATATCAAATGTCATTAGTTGTACAGGTACTCAGGTCAGATTTCTTCAGCATTTGGGTGTTTATTCCAAGAGATTTCAAAATTTTGTACACGTGCTTTTTTGTCTTTGTTGAAAAGGATTTATCCCTCGACAGAATCCACATATTTTCTAGAGATTAAAAAATTAATACATTTAAATGTTTTTGAATTTTCAGAAATATTTATGAAAAAATATATCACTTACGGAGATTTAAAGGTCCAACCTGCTTGCAAGCCCATTTGATTGTATAACCTTCATAATCAGTGTGAAGCACAAGATAAGGGTACCGGTATGTAACTAAAGCACAGTATTTATAAAGAAACCTTATTTTAGAGCAAATGAATATTTTTCGAAAGATATGAATGAAGTACATGGAATTGGACTCTGAATTATTTGAAGATCCAGGATTAAGTCCGCGCTACCATCGTTGCTATTGAATATTGTTGTCCCAGGATTGGTTACTTGCTTCCTGTACATTTCTCAGACTTTTAATGAAAAATATATATTAAGAGTGGTTCAAATAACAATATCAATTTACGGCCCCTGCATTTGCGAAATCTCCACTCCAAACGTATCGTTGCTTCCTTTGTTAAAATATTCCACGGTGACGCATGTACTAATTGCTTCCACAGCAAACCAGTATTTTTCAACTTCGTACCATAAGCCCTCGTACTGAAAAATATGTACAAAACTGAAATTACGTACAAACAAAACGGACGGTTTGGCTTAAATTGTGTTATTCAGTTCATATCATTAACCAATACGTCTAACTAATCTAAAAAATTTGAAACACATGAGAGTTTGTGTCACTTCACCCTAAAATATAAGTCGAACACCAGAAGAGGTGTAAAAATCCTTTAGTGGCCTGTGTCTTATGTTCAGAATGAATTGATTTACCTTCGCAAGGTCAAAATTCTTCATGGGCGGTGGTTTTGGGCAAAATCCAAGCGATACAACTTGACTCAATCCCGAATGGATTTCCGAAATAAAAATTGTGGTCACAAAATAAAGGTACCTAATTTGTAACATTTTTAGGAAGTGTTCTAGAGCAGATTGACAGAATTTATTCAAGTCGTCCAGTTACCAGTAATTGTATGAAACTGGAACGCTTTAGAATTTGTACTAGCACTTATAATTATATCTTCGAGTAGCTTTAAGAGGAAGTGAATAAAGTCGCTAAAAGTATTGTCAAATATAAATAGATCTTGACTTTCAATTACTGATTAGTCATTCTTCACTTTTTGTCATCCTTCTCATAAGAATTGTTTGTGATGCGTTATTTTACAGAGATTTTAAGTGGGGAGACAAGGACTGTTGAAAGTTGATGCGATATAATGCATCAAAAGGTTCAAGTTAAAGAGATGAGGTTGAAAAAAATAAGTCATGTTGTTCATAGATACATGTCCTTCCATGACGAAGTGATAAATATTGTTAGCACTACCACGGGTGAACTTGATCCGAAATTATTATTCAGCTAACAATAAAACAAAACTAGGAGAAAAAATTGTCACTTGAGCCCAAATTGTGACTCAACGTTCAAGAACCTAATTTGGATCTTCTTTATTACTCCTCAGGACAATTTATTTGGATTTAAAGTCAAGGCTGTGTGAAACTTTGGGGGAAGTTTGCCATTTTAAAAATGTATTATCACATTCTACCAAATCGTGCCGGCGCACTATTTTTAGTTGTATTGACAATAAACCTGCGTCACGGGAATTTCCTCTTCCTGGCTAGTTTGAGTCCACAACTCGTTGCTGTCCGAATCTTACCATCTTATTTTGTGATGCGCTTACTGGGGAAATCCGAAATCTTCACTGAAATAAATATAAATTACAGGCAATAGTTCATATATTGTGATAAGAAAGGGAGAAAATTCTGGACTTTAGGAACCCTGAAATATTTTGTAACAACCGGATTGGATGAAAGATAAGTGTTATCCCCAAGAAATATGTCCGGATTTAGAGATGAACCAATTAGAGACAGTCGGCCCGAATATGCACCGGTAAATGTGTCCCTGTGTTCGGATAGTGATATCCGGATGATTCGTGTCATTGAAAGCGTACTCATGAAATAAAAGTTTTTTTAGCTTGAACTAACACAATTGATAGAGGATGAAAATTTTATAAATTTTATTTTATATTTCTGAACAAATTCTAAGCGAATGAACTTATACCACGAGCAAAAAAAAATCAATTTAGGATTTTAAACTGAAGAATTGACTCCGGCGAATTACTTGTTTAAGAATTCTAATCTTATTTCAGTGCGCATTTGATTCTGTTAATGGCTTCAAAGTGTCACGTGCTTGAACCATATAAGAAGCTTTGTAGTAATGATTTGCCTTGTGGTCTTCGTATTTCCACCTATTTGTTGGCGATACAGCTTCCTGGACTACTCGTCTAAATAAAATACACATAAAAATACAGTTCAACTCAGGATAAATGAATATAGAGAAGGGTACGGCATTGCAATGTGTAGCGGTTTTTGCCGCCAAACAATCCTCGATGTTG
>JAQGCA010001276.1:0-18599 GCA_034698945.1 Protaphorura quadriocellata
GCAAGTCCGAGGAATCGAACCCCAGCACAGCGAGACAGAATGGGCCAACCATACCACCATGCTGCAATGGACTTGCTAGTATTTTTCACTAGTGCTGATTTTGTTGAAATACAGGGTGTACCAGAATGATGTAGCCAAATAAATTTTTTTGACCAACTGTTTCGAATAAAATGAGGGTAGGCGAAAATTGAAGCTAAAGAACAAGCGCAATTAATCAAATTTACTACGAACGCGATCATGGCTAAGGGTGCCCACCAGATACACTGAAGCACTTTGGTCACTTTTTTAACATTGTGGTAATACGTGCAGAAAAGAGGTAATTTCGTGATAAAATTGGGAAATTATTGGCTGGGATGTGTCTTGGCTGGCCAATTTTTCCCGGAATGACGTCATAATTTGCCGAACATGAATTCACGATTCACGCCATTTCTGCACCCATTACCACAATGTTAAAAAGTGACCAAAGTGCTTCAGTGTATCTGGTGAGTCATGATAGCGTTCGTAGTAAATTTAATTAATTGCGTTTGTTCTTCAGCTTCAATTTGCGCCTACCGTGATTTAATTCGAAACAGTTAAATGTTATATCAACATTTATTTGGCTACATTATTCTGGTACACCCTGTATAATTTGTAGGTTTTGTGTATTGTAGTGTAATATTAGTTCTAGTTCTAACTAAGTTCTGTAATTAAGTTCTAGTTCTAGTTCCCGGAACTAGCACTAGAACTCAATGTAAACTTTAGAACTAGAACTAGAACTAGAACTAGAACTAGAACTAAATTATCACGCGGAGCTGTACCGGAATTGAGTTCTAATTGAGTTCTAATTGAGTTCTTTAGTTATAGTTCCCACGCTTCCGTGTAGAACTAATTTGGAACTAGAACTAAAATAGAATTCGAGTGGAACTAATTTGAACTAGAACTAGAACCTTGAGTTGGGTGTGGAACTAGAACTAACTAGAACTAATCAGAACTAATATAACACTTACTAGTGTATTGTGTGTGAATACGGTGTGAATCATAGAGCAAAATTATTGCCGATTTTGGATTTTATTTTCCAACGCGCCACGCTCAGCCGCCAACTGCAATTGTGAAAGAAACGATTCGTTTCTTTCACAATTGCAGAGAAAAAACCAGACTGAAAGAAATGCTTCGTTTCAAACGATGCATTCTCTCGCTCATCCAGATTTCAATCATTCTTCACTGAAAGCGGTGAAAGGCGAAAGGTCAACGTCTAATCAGAGGTCATCAAGTTAATTCGGATCGTCCACAACTGATCATCAACCTCAACCAACTGGTGAATAAACAATTAATTAAATTTTATAATTCGTTAGTCATTTCACTTCAATCCGCCATCCGCCAGAGTATTCAAATTTTATTTAGACGTTGAATGTTGATTTTGCTAACCTCGTTTTTTAAATCAATCCTATTGTAAATTTTTTACGCTTTTCCTTTCCATAATTGGTTGTGGTTTTATAACCCTTCCTTGACGTTACTACGTTACCATGGGATGTTACCCAAGGAACCTTGACTACGCTCTAAGAGGTTGGCCAGTACCGACCACAACGGGTTGTTATTTTTCGGCAGGTGCTGAAGAAGTAAATAGGAAATAGGTCTCCCGTCACCTCGTTGTTTATAAAATGACTCCATAGGTCAAAAATGCCCCATGCAATCCATGCCCTTCATACTAGGTTGCCATGGGATTGCCCGTCGAAAATTCCTCCGTTGCAAAAATTGAGATTTCGAAAATTATTTTCAGTACTAGCCTACCTTTAAGGGAAATGTTTTATTTATCTTAATGTTACCAAAGGAGTTAGGACGTTACCATGGGACGTTACCACAGGTAGTTACCATGGGACGTTACCACAGGACGTTAAAATTGGCACACTGTCTCACTCCTGCCCACTGGCTCGGCTCAAATGGAACGCGGGTCTTTCTCCAGCTTTCTACATGGAGAAAGTGGTGAAAGTCTTATTGACCTCTGAAATCTAAAGCCACCTGAATAAACAGAACGCCGGACGCGTTTACTGTATTAGGTCATTTACGGTAATATAAGCAAGATTAGATGTTAAGGCAATTGTTTAGCTGTGAGTTTCCTACAACGATCGACTGGCGGCGTCTTTTATGTGCAATTTTAATTTCTTAGCCATATAAATTGTAGATTTATTTTTAATTGAGAATTATTATTTAATCCGACAAATCAATCTACAAGAGATCCGGTGATGAAGATCATACTACTTTTTTTCTAACAAATCATTCGTTCATTGATATTCTGTATTTCTGAAGTTACGCCGCTTTTACTGTCTGTTAAAAGAACACCGACAACCGGCGAGGCTTCAATTGTGTGGTGGAATGTTGGATTCTGTCTTTGATAAGGTTTCAATCAATATAGTCGATAACGAGAAGCGATGAAGGTTGATGAAATGACATATTGTAATCCACCGATTTGACTTTTTTTCTGAAATGTCAATGACAAGTCCAAAGAGATAACTGGTTGACAGAACTACTTATCTATCTGGTCTGTAATAGTGACAGCGGGTGCGGGTGAATATGGAAGGATTTCGAGACCCAGACTGAAATACCTGCAGTGCATATTATAATGCTTGCACTCTGAGTCGAAAGGCTAACACTACATCATGTGGATCATACATGTTGAGGTACCTAATTGCGCGAGGGGTATGGCCCGAATATACGGGATGGGGTATGTACCGAACGCCCGCGCGCGTTAGCGCGGTCCCCGCGGAGCGGCCGCCGTAGGCCAAAATTTTGTTTCGAAGATTTTTAACGTTAGGTGCATGTAGAAGTAGTTTTTACGAGTTTTTGGGGAAGTCAAATAGTGCTAAAAAACAGTTTCACGGTAAACATATTCAAAAAATTTTTGAATGTGACTACATTTGTCTTCTGTTGTCAATTTCTTCCTCGTTTGCTCAATCTTTTAATTTTATTAAAAGGGGGTATGCACCGTCACCGTCACCTTTGGTGACGGGGGGTATGTACCAGGTCGCGAGGGGGTACCTCAACATGTATGATGTGGATTCAGTGATTATCGCTTTAATATATGGTGATAGTTCTCTATTCTCTATTGTTTCAAACCATCATGAACATTTACAGTCGGCTGTGAATTATGCGTGTTGACGGTTGCCGTGGAAACTATTGAGTAAAACAAACTCAACATAATATACGGAATACATTTCCTTTTTCGTCTCTGTCACACTTAAATCTTCCAGACGGTCAGTTTCATTGATTTCCTTTCTGTTCATTAACCCTCCAGACTCAGTGAAAGTGAAAGGACCCGATCCGAGTCTATTCTTCAGTTCAACAGTCTCATAATTTCTTAAGTAAATCCTTCCATCAATTCCTATTATCCTTCCCAACAAAGTCAATCCTGAAGTAAAAGTTTCTTATTACCAGTTTGACTCTACTAATATTATTTTGGATCTCTCCAAAAGGCAAGGTGAGACATAAGTTTTCGGCTCTTCCACTATGGACAGTAAAGAATTCTGCTCTGCGGTCTGGACGTGTGGTGCAATAAATTATCACAGAAAAGCGACGCGCCGTGAGCCTAGCAACTCGAAGCTACTCATTAAGCACTTCGTCTTATCGGATATAACAATCATTGTGTTCACTTTACAGGAATCAAAAATAATCTGACAAATCCTGACAACTTTTAACTTCCTTGAATAAAAATGGGTGACGATCGGCCGAGGTCAAATGGTAACGGTGTCTACACTCCAAAGTCTCCTGAACAAGATGAGTCGGCACGGTCACAGGGACCGGCCAAAGGTCAACCGGAACATTCATTCCTAGGAGCTTCCTTTGGTTCTGCGGGTGGTGATTTCTCTGAAAACAAAATGTTCGGAAGCCGTAGAGGAGCTCCACGTTTATCGAGTTTGAATGAGGGAGCGGCTGGGGCACCAAGTATGAGTTGTCGGAAGTATCATATGGAATCAGACATATTTGGGACTGGGATGAGTCCTAATCATTCAACTCATAAAAATTACAAATCGCAGACGGTCATTAATAATTTGGACCCAGCTACGAAGGGAAGGGAAATGGGTGCAGCTGGAAGGCCAACAAATATCCAGCGTATGGATTGGTTCGGGGTAAAAAAAATACGACTTCAAAATACTGAGAATAGAATTCCTAAATTTCTTGTACAATTTAATTCTACATTACGTCTGTTTATCAGCGAGACGCCAATCCTGACCAACCTCATCAAATGTCAACTGCAGTCCCAGTTCCAGATGTTGATTACGAAAATCAATATGAAGAAACTCATCTTGCAGCTCGTGGGAATGCTAGAGAGAATGGCGGGAACCCTATTACTGGCCAAGGCTACAAAGTAATTATTAATTAATAATCGAAACTTTCATTTAATTAGAACCCTAACCCTGTGTTCAAAACATTATCCAGGTTGTGTCAGTCCTGTGATATTTCTACATCGTTTTTTATTTACAGGACGGAGTTTCCCATTCCAAACGTCGTCAATTCACAAAGCCCTTGGCCGCCACGCTCTGGTAGACTCTATGTCATCAATTATACTCTGTGTATATACATCGAAGAATCCATTCAACTTTATCCCGATGTTGAAACACAACACTGACCCCGTCTTATATTTTCCCACATTAATATTATGAAACAGAGCGGATGAAGTCAAGAGATCCTTCGTGGAGGTCACAAAATAATAAAAGAAAGGATGAAAATTACTGTAATTACAACTATCAACCTTCGCCATCCGTCCTGTTCCGAATTTAATTTTATCGCTTGACAAAATCTTTCGGAACATGAATGGTCATTTAAAAATGTTCACTAGAAACAGCGGTCTGCGATTTCCGCTTCCTCTGCACGTCTGCAAGTTGGACTTCCAATTCCAGCTTCCGATATACTGAATATACTTTACTAAACCAAATTACAGATTCGTATATTCCCTTCCATTCTCACGTATTGGTTGTATTATATTTTGATGAAGACTAGACTGAAAACAAGTTTTCCACTCAAAAGTATTAACAAGTATTTTTCATATCATTTCTACACTTCTGTCCAGTATATCGATTTTTAAAATTCACTACACATTCATCTGGGATAAAGTGAGCACGTTCGAGAAATAAGTGTTTCAGATTTAATTTGACCTAAATTCAGTGTGAACTGGAGTATTTCCTATTCCTAAATTAGTCTATAGTTCCCTCGCGAAAGTATAGTACAAATGTTGTGCAATAATTGTTGTATTACAAAATTGAATAAATTAATGGGGGCTTCCTTTTGCAGTTTATCAAAATAATATCCAGTCAAATGTACCAGCCGAGGCTAGTCTCAAGTTATTGCAGTTGGAAAATGCTGTACCATGTCATTCAAATATTCTCACTATAATATACCAAGTCCCGATGTCTCGAAGGTCAGGCCTGCCTTAATTAAATCGAATCTCAGGAAAACTGTAACTCAAGAGCTCCAAATGTTAACAATAAGACACTTCATTTCATTTATTTATTGACGAAGGTAACGAACGCCTTCATTTATTGAGTTTAATTTGATTAAAGCAGCGATTGTTAATTCCAATAATTCGCTATTATTACTAATTAATAATCGATTCTTAACACGTTAGAAAACTATTTTTAAGGCGTTTTGCATTTAGTTTTTACAAAGTTCTCTTGCTTAGCGACCTCTTGTGTAAACAGTATACCGTAATCGTACACACATTGAATGTCAAAAATCGGCTTTTCCCCGCTTTGCAATAAAGTTTAAGGGAACAGCGTCACAACTGCATTTTATGTCACACGACTTTGGGTATTATGGAAGATTTGTGGACTAAAAATACAAAGACCAGTCAGTCGAACGTTCACGAAATACGGATGTTACGTCATAGTAGGAATGTTAATTATGAACGACCAAATAAATTAAACAGGGAAGAATTGTTTTTTGGCTCAGCTGGTGCATGGTGTAGCCTTGCGAGAAGATTAATTCTCGAGCAAGGTATCTTTAACCTCATCCACCGCCAGGGGCGCACGGTGGAGGTGCAACACCGGACACTCCTCGTAATCCTCCCATCCTCCTGAAAAAAGACAATTAAAGAAGATAAGATTCGGCTTTGAATTATCGAATTCTACAGAATGATGAAAATATCGCCAAATAATTTAAATTATGTTTGTTTCTTTTTCTTATGAACAGGACCACATAGTGGTCGACCCAAACGTTCCGAGCTCTTCGATAACATAATGGTGAAGTTAACGATAGTAACTACGAAATGCCATTCCTATAAAATCGTTGAAAATCGTAGTGCAAATATTTGTACTACTCTAATAAATACCGAAATTCCGTTCAATCAGGGAAAAACTTAACTTTGAAAAGATGACGTCCGAAATATTAAGAGTTCATATTTTGCGACATTTCGATCATTTGATCGTCCTATTTCTCGGTATCTCAATCTCACATGACACATTAAGTAAAATAATTTGCAAGCTTTCTCTCCTAAAATGACCTAATTTCGAAACCCAGAAATATTGACCTGGTACAGAAAATGCCTGTCACCGAGAATTTCCGTACCATAATTTTCAACATAGAATTCTGAATTTACGCCTAATATTACATTCATCATATAAAGAATAAAAACTTATAAATCCTCCAAATACTCCAAATTAGAATGTGAACATAATGCGGCCTAGATAAATTGCAGAGAAAGTCTCTCACGCCACGATGGCTAATAATAAGTTATCGGATCGGTAGTGAATCATTTCAACATGGTAATTACTGACCACTATCTATGTGTAATGAAATATGTGTATAGAAAAATTATTCTAAAGCGTTTCAAAATTCGAACATACCTTCCAGGATTTCCAGTATGACGTCCAGCATTACCATACCGTCCCTTTGTAACAGGATCATCCAAATGAAGGAGACCTCGGAAACTGTTCAAAAATAAGAAAAATCAGAAATTGTTCGAAGTTACACCGCTAATTAATTTACTGATAATTCAATTCGTATTTGTAACTCACAAACAAACGAAGAAGCCAATAATTCCCCAAAAGTAGTCTTGAACAGCACCGAGGCTCCATGGCCTTTGCTCAACTACACGTCCCTCTAAAAATATGCAAATACGAAAAATGAAAAATCACAGGAATATAACAATATTTTCAAAATAACAATTTTTGTCGGTCATCATTAAATATTTATTTTTGTACTTACCAGAGTTGATGTAAGCCATATTTATTTACACAACAACCCGCACCCGTAGGTGGGCAACTTCGGTTAAAATTTCTTCTGTTATTACAAATCCTCGTCTCAAAATTTTAAGTAAAAATTTATGATTTTGTAGAGAATAATCGTATGACGTACGACGTACTTTCTGCTGATTTTGATGATTTGAAAGAACGTGCCTTTGAATGCCTAGTCAGCAAATTACTAATAAAAAATGGGACGGACAATGACGATCTTGTTTTTTTTAGTCATCGAATGTTGTTTTCAACACGTGTAAGGAAATCAGCATGTGCGCCGCGAATTTTAATTCTCAATCTATACAGTATTAAAAAATGTTGTGAAATATAAAATCGTGAAAAATCAGCAGCTACTTTCTTAGAATTATTACGAAATTGAAAATCCAGGATTTTTCAGTATATTCCGAGAGACCGTTAAAAATTGTAATCAACCAGTTTCAGGTGAACACTAATTATTTGTTCCTATTAAAATTATCGTATTCTTGAATTAATAGAATTATTACTTAGGTATTCGTAAATAATATTAAATGCATTCAGTCACATATTATATACTTTTGTGATCATTGACTGTCTTACATTCCAGACTAACCTAATGTCATGAGTCACCAATTTCTTCAGCTAATTTGGGAAAACCTTCAGTACCGATTATTACTGCACGCTATGCCTTATTTTATGAAAACTCAAGTTTAGGCGTTTCTTTACAGTAGGGGTTCGATCCGTCTGGCAAGCAATGTAAGATGGCGTTTAATCTTTATTGTCAGCATCATCAGAATCATCTTGCCAAGATGGATTTAGCCATTAGAAGTCCATTAGTTAATTAGTTTAGTTAGAGGCTTCTTTTTCACTACTAATACTAGGGGTACCTATCCGACCGAACTTTACTGGACTCCAAACCGTCCCCTGATGTATGCAAGACTTTTGATGTTATTGGGAGTGTGAATTAGTGGCAGTATTTTTAAATATAATTTTTGTTTTTGAACATAGTTCGATGACCGGATAATTACGATAATGAATTCTGCACAAACGCCTAAAAGTATCCTGCGGAAGACACCCAGAGCCCCAACAGTGTTGAGAGCTGATTCTAGTACGGCTCAGCGGTCAAATCCTATTCCCAGTACAAGTACAGGAACAGGAGGTGACACCATAACGCCGACATCTAGTAGTAAGAAGAAACGTAAGAAGAATGGAACAAAGGAGGAAAGACTGCGAAGACGTGAAGAAAAAAAATTTAATGAAATGTATGCTCCGAAAGACACTCGAGTATCATTGATTAGTCCATCTGTCCTGGCACAATTTCGGGGTTTGTCAATTAATGAGTCGTCCAAATCAACTCCTGCCTGGAATTCCCCGGCCTTGACATTGGATTCGAATTCAGAATCGCAATGGCCGTCCGTGTCATCAGCTGGAGCTCACGCACTTCCGAGTGACAGAATCCGAGGTCAAGGTGCTGCCTTGACCCGGGATTTAAAACCCAAAACGCCCATGGATTTAGAGTTTCCAGTTCTAGATACCCCTACCCCGAAATCTACAATAACAGATAAACCTGTCCGTCTCGTTTGGGGTAAGGTTCCTGAAAATGAGACACCTATGGAAAAATCCAAACCAGTCTTGACAGATGAATTCATGACTCCACTAAGCACTGACCAGAGCAGTATTTCTGCTAGTACTGATACTACACCAAAATTGACTAAATTAATCTCAAAGGGACGTTCCAAGAAACCAATGGTTCTAACCATTGCAGAACTACTCGCGCCCGAGAACAAGAAAGAACCTGATGATTCCCTGAAGGGTGACGAAGGTGGTAAAGGTAAAATGTGTTCATTTTCAAAGAAATATTTAGTGTTACTTATAAAACGAAAAGAAAGGATTTTAATGACGGAATTTTTTTCGGCCACTCTAGGGGAAGTTCGTACTCTGAAGTCTTCGAAGGCTCTTCCAAAATCTTCCCGAAAGACCGACAAGAATATCCAGCCCCGCGGAAATTTGTTAGATTCGTCAGGTCCAATCGTGACTCACAGAGGGAAGATAAGGAAGCCAAAGGTGAAAAAGCCGACACCCTTGAAACGAGCAATCCTAACTTCCAGAGCTCTGAGGAGGGTAACAATTGGTGCTCATTTCGGACCAGGACAAGATTTGAATATCGAGAATAAATCAGAAATCTTGGAAACGCAACCGGTGAATGAATCTGCACCCCAAGAGATTAAGGTCAACTCCGAGAACGAGGTCAAGGTTAAGGTCGAGCCCGTTGAGAATGCAGATATCAAACTCAGTCAAGAAGAGCTACTTTTTCGAAAATTAGTTGAAGATACAGTAAACGAAGCGCAAAGAAAGATAGTCGTGGTGCCAGACAGTGTTTCCGCCCAAGTCAAAGTTCAAATGCATAATCGAAAATTTCGAAATTATTGCGATATGTACGTCTCGAAGGAACTTCATGGACTTGTCATAGGTTTATTGAAATTTTTACACCGGCTTCAAGATAAACTTTATCATACGGATCCAATCAAGTTTAACATGAAGAGACGATATGTAATCGGACTCAAGAATGTCAAGAGTTATCTGTCTCTGCACAAAGTAAAGTTCATCATTATCGCTCCAGACATAGAGAAGAATAATGTGGAAGGTTCGTAACAATATTTTTTCAATTACAGGATAATTCAAATAATTTATTATTTGAATGTTTTGACAGGTGGTTTGGATGAAAAAGTAGAGGACATGATTGAACTTGCCAAGGAATTGAATGTGCCATATATTTTTTCTGGTCATCGCTTTATTCTCGGTTACCCGGTTTTCATCAAAACACCCGTCTCCGCCGTTGGCGTTCTGGACTATCAAGGAGGCGAAGTGAGACATTTTTAAACGTATATTTTTTGAAAATATTTGGAAAAACAATCACAAAAAATAAAGTTCCAATTATCAAAACTAAAGTATCCTATTGCAATTACAAATTGCAGGCTGGATTTCTGAAAGTAATTAATTACGATTAGAAATACGTAATTGCATTTGTAATTTCGTAATTGTTTATAATTACCAAAGTAGGTAATTGGCCAAAATCCGGCATTCAAGAACGCTTAGCATCTGATCAAATCATCAAATAATTGTCAAACCATTTGCCTATTCAGTCTGATATTTTTGGATTCGTTCCGATCTTGGAAAATCCGGATGTCTTGAAAGTATTTCGTCTGACTCCAAATAATAATATGTCATATATTAGATAGCGTCGGCAAACATCTGACAGATATTAGTCTTCATATAAATTATCTCTTTCCCCTTATCGCGCAGTTTTATTAGAGTTAATTTAAATAGTTAGTTGGCCACAATCCGCACATTATTAATTTAAACTGTTTTTTCTGTTTCAATAGGATTTGATACGCAAAATATTGGAAGAGGCTGAAAAATTGAGAGAAAACTACAAAACAGAGTTTGACAGAAGAGCACAGGAGCTCTGTAAATCCGATCCTGAAAATGCTGCCGCGAGTCCGTGATATATACGTCCACGGAATAAAGTGAATGTAATACTTAATTGTGGAAATCGGGGACGGGTAATCAATTATCTTCATTCAAGTCGAAGTCTCAAATATATTACCTTTAGAGGTGTTAATATTTGTAAATTGCATTTTACAAAGTTAAAGCTTAAAGTCTGAACAAAAATTATGGGCATGCTCAAATTAGGATAGTTAAAAAATAGTTAAAAATAATTAGCTTTGAACAATCATAGAATCTATTCAATTTTATTCGCCTGTTATACATACAATCAAATGTACGTCAATCCAAAATATGTTATTAAACCAAAGTTATTATTTTTAATCGATTTTTTCTTTTCTTGACCACACTTAAATCCATAATTTTCACTCAAGTTTGAGCTGAGTACGTGTACAAAGATACAGAATCGCATTTTGTGACTTCAATTCTTAACACGGCGTAAGTAATTTCACATGAAATGAAAGTTTGGCTGGTGAAACATTTCCTGAAATTTTGCTTCGTTAGTGTTTACATTGAAGAAACGCACCGGCAAACGCTTTATCTTAAATTAATACAAAATTGAGTTGATCGGTACTGTATAACACTTAATTCCAATATTCGAGAAATCGCAATTTTTAATTTAAACCACTGGGTTTGTTATAAGTGTCTCGATAATTATTTGGTATTTACTACAAGTGTGTTTTTATTACCACTGAATGGTACAAATTAACATTATTTTTGGAAATTTGGAAAAATTTCCAATTCGTGAAAGACCGAAATTTCTTTCATGGAATGCATTTCATGCAAGAATTTCAAGTATGGTTACACGATGCAACTCAACTTTCGTGAAATATTTCACGACTTTCCAGAAAGTTCTTGCGTTGTGTAAAACTAGCTGTGAGCATTTCAGAGGTGGTCTGTCGCAGCAGAAAAATAGGAACATTGTAGAGTACTGCCATTTCGCCATTAGAATGTTTGATTACGTCGGATTAATTGTGTTCTCTTAGTTGAGTTTTTCTCTACTACTAGGGGGGCCTTCCCTGCGTCATTTGAAAATAGAGAACCCAATTCTTCCGAAAGTGCACTTATGTTTGACCATGCAAATGATCAAATAATGTGTCAATTCAGTGTATTAGTATATTACCAAAGAATTCTGAAGCAGTACGGCGCAATTTTGATTTCCTTAGAAACGTTAACGTATTTTTTATATTTGGTCGACATGACAGACATTAAATCAACAAGTTTTGTCATTCCAGGAATTCCTCTTGTTATGAACTGTTAAAAAACAAATTCACACAAAAGATTGTACAAAAGTCTACAGCACTTTACTCCTAGATCGCCTTTTTTCCACCCAAACTCGAATCCGGTCGGAAAAATTAGCAGTAGTATAGGAAAAGAAACCAAAATGGGGGATGATAGCGAGGATTATTTCAACCGTAGTTGGAGGGAATATCGCGCTGACCAAGAGCGGTCACCAGAAAATGAGGAACCCCGACGTACTTCTACTCGAGAATCCGAGCGAAATCCGCCTCCAAATCCGGGCACCAACTCTCGACGCCCTCACACCTATGTCGTAGACACTGAGAGTCGTGACCGTGGCCTCAACAGGAACAGTGATCGTCCGATACTATCGGCCGTGGAAAACAGTCGTACTGTAGCTGCACGTATTTACCAACAATTTTCCCGTCAGGCAGCGGCTCGAATCCCTCCAGGAAATATCGCGGAATGGCCGGCATCTTTGGCACCGTCGCCAATCCAGCGCCAACCACGCGACCGTGACCGTAATCTGGGTCGAGCGGCGTCTGCGACTGCAACTGCGACTGCGACTGCAGCTAATGAAGAACCACATGTTTCAATCAATAATACAATTGGATTCAGACGCCGACAACTTGACGCACTTCGAGCAAGTCGTCGGGACTATGATAACCAAGTTCTAGGTCTGAGGACAAGGGCTCAATTACCGGCTGCTGGGGAACCAACATTTGAAGACATTTGGCGAGAATCTGTTGAAGAATCTGTGGAAGAATTAAGGATTTCGCAACGACGACAAAGGAGACGTGAAGAACGTGATCATCGAATTGGTTAGTAAAATAAGTATTTTACACAAGGTGTGCCATAAAAAGTTTTTCTTTGAACTTGGTAAAAAATTTGTGGATGGATGGTTGAAGGAAATATTTTCGGCCATTATCGCATTTGCGCGCGACCTTGCAAGACTATGGGTTCTAGTTCTGAGAGTCGCGGCAGAACCGATAGGCCCTTATACATATCAATAGGACGGGCTATGTACAGTTACCTCAAAGAGTATACGCAGTGGCGTTTTTTCCTACCACTAGGGGTACTTTTCCTATGGAAGTTGAGCAACCCAATCTCTAAGAGAAACACGGACAATGGCAGATCACATATTTCGCACCCTCAGCCTTTCTGTATTTCACTTATGGAAGATCAATTAACTTGTGTTAGGTTCATCGATTCGGGTTAAGAATATCAGAATAAACTGTCATCAATGTTCGGAACTTTTATCAATATTTTTATAATAGCGACCCTCCAACTCCCAGATGACAACACTGTGTTCATTCCACATTGGGATCGGATAAATGCAGATCAGCGAGAAACTGCGAGAAGGAGATCGTTACGACGACAAGCCACTGCGATGCCGTTATCTGTGTCCTCAACCCCGGATGTTGGTACACCGCCCGAACCCGCGCCCGCGACGGTACCGGCACCTGAAGCTTCCAGATCCACACGTCCATCGACTCCTGGTGGCACAGGCCACCTGGAACTTCGCTCCAAGTACTTGGGAGAATTTACCCTCGGACTCGTCAAGAAAAGTGACCCAACTGTTACATTGGATCAGGCCATTATGGACGCAGAGAGAGAAGTTAGGGAGGCTGCGGCGATGGGAAGACAAATGACAAATTCTGAACCAACTGCGAATCCAGCAGAAAGTACTATTCTCACGGAGAGAATGCTTTTACTTGGAATTGCAGGTAAATTAATTCATTTGAAACGTTAATGTGTCATAGCGCATGACCACGAGCGTCGGTATTTCTTTTATTCCTTTGAGTCTGCCACGCAATCTGACATTTGGGAAGAAAGCACACCGTACAGTCTTTAAGACAAAAAGTAGGCGGCAGAATTTTACAATTTTTTATGTTGTAGCCTCTAACCTTCTGAACAACTCTTGTAAAGAGGATACCTCAAGTTCGAACGTTCGGCATCCAAGAATTCATGGGGCAAATACCTTTTGCTACTTCACGAATGCGCCACGGATTTCTAAGACCGCGCAAAGTGCATTCGGCCTTTGCATTTCCAGCGACCAATTGTCCAGACTTTTCTGGGTAGAACATTTACAAAAGTTGTTCTGGAGGTCAAGAACTCAACATATAAAGAATATAGTCAAATCTAACGGATAACTTTCGTCGTAATGACTTGCGTTGTGCTTTCGAAGCTTTTCGTCGGTAGATAAAGTTTGAAAAATTAGGTAGGAAAATATCCGCCATTATATTTGGAGGCGAGGAGTATCCTCCGTGTCGTTCTCTTCTGAGGCAAAAAAAACGCTATCATTTTCCGAATGGAAGAGGAAGGATAGATCATTCTGAATTTCAGGAACAATTCTGCGATTTGTTCTTTGAAAGCCAGTTTTCTTGTCTCGTTTTTCGAATTCTCCTGTGCAAAACATTTCAAATACGTTAAGACATGCACTCAACAATTTTACATCATAATATTGAGTAACGTTGTTGTTGTCCTGTTTAAGAATCTCTGTTTTCAATTTAGACGGACGTGCAGCTGTGATGGAGAGGTCTCGAGTCGCTTCACGACCTCCGACCAGTACCGCCAATACTCCAGCACAGCCTGCTGAGAGTGCAAGTCTGAGTAATGATGAAACGGGCAGTCGCGGAGACACGGAAGAACGTCGGCCTCGGCGGATTTCTATTCCTGGATACGCGGCCCGCCAAAACAGTGCTGATCGGATCAGAGTGTTGACACAAAACTTAGAGCGTCTTCAAAACGTCATTGACGAATGTGAATCAAATGCTTCGGTAAGTTCAGCAGGCTTAAATTGTAATAAGATAGCTTCGAAGGGTACGGGAGTGAAGTGAACAAAGAACTTTTTATGCGTGGTCCGGGTTCGAATCCTGCTCGGCTCACGTTTAACGGACTGCAGCAGTTATTTCAACTTTAGTTGCTAGAAACTAAACTAAATGAGAAATTAATCTTTCAGTATCTCCAGGATGTCCAGAGCTTACTCAACGACACGAAGGAAATGATCGACAGGGAACGTGGTCCCGTGCCAAATTCTACTCCCGCTCCAACCCCCGCCCAAGAAGCTAATCCTGCACGAGATTATTGTCTGAGTATTTGGGAAGCAGGGAGAAGCTCACAGGCTCTGGATGCGGCAGGATCGTCAGGACTTCCTGTCTTGGAAGCTTTCGTGACGGAACTTCCAAGTACTGCCCGCCTCGAAGCTCAAGCAGAAGCAGAAGAAGCTGAAGTTGAAGGTGAAGAAGCTGAAGGCGAAGGTGAAGGTGAAGAAGAGGAAGAAACCGAAGTCGTCGAAGGAGATACAGAAACCTCCGAAGAGAGTGCCTCAACGGACGAAGATGAAGAGTACAATGCTTGGAACGCTCACTCCACCATGCGGAATTTCACAGAAAGTATATTTAATGCTGATTCGGACTGGGAGTACAGCAATGGACGACTTACTCGGAATAGGGTTAACAGATCTGGAATTCGTCCGGATGATCCACGCATACGCATAAACATCCCAGAAACTGATCGAACGGCTCTTCGTCGTCGCTTAGCACGAGACGGAGGTCGAGACCTGAGTCCTGCAACTCGAGAGTTCAACCGAAGCATTGGTATCAGGGACTTTGAGGATGAAGACGACTCGAGTCGAGAGAACGTCATCATGATGCCAAATCCAAGAGGTACTACATATATTCATATTAAAGTTAAACCTTTACTAAAACCCTACGGATTTTAATGGTGTTGGTGACACCTCTATACTATGATTTCATTTGGCAAATGATCCGACTTTCCAGAAATCAGCTGACAATTACCCATGCATAGGTAAAACTAATATTGGTATTACCACTTCGATTTGAACTAACAGAGTACACTGGTGAAACGGACGATGACACTCCAGTTCCACTCCTCCCCGACTTGTTAGCCGGTGGAGATTGTCCTGAAGTTGGGGGTGAATCGTCGGAGGAAGAGGACGAGGATGAGGAGGAGGAAGAGGAAGAAGATGGTGAGGAGGATGAAGAGGAAGTAGAATACGAGGAAGTCGAAGAAGAGGAAGAAGTCGAGGAAGAAGAGGAAACTGATTTGGATGAGGAAGTCGCCGAAGAAGAGATCGCTGGTAGGTTACCCCATTGTAGTAGATATAATGGACTTTCCATTTAACTGACCAGAAGCATCTGAGATAGAGCAACAACGTGAAGCCTATAGATGCTTAATGCTTGCCGGGTCGATGTAAATGGAATTTATGTTCAGCTGACATAATTTGACAACATTCCTAATAGGCAAGCTCATATTGTCCAAACAGAAAGCACGATTTTTGCAAAAGGTCCCACGAAAGTAGTTGGATTCCTGTAGCAAGCAACCTAAAAGTTTTGGCCATAAGTGCGCGGCCTCATAACTGGTGACACGGGAGATTTAGGGTCCGCAAAGTCACCAGTTCTCTCGATTTTGAGTGGTGGGCAATATGAGTTTACCTATTAAGAAGGCGTTATCACGTGTGTTGTATCATTCTTCATGTAGTAACGACTCTAAAGTCGTTCAGCTAGTTCGCCATTTCACTCTACTTTGCAGTATAAGTATTTCATAATTTTTGAACTTGTTTTAACCTGCATATTTGTTTGAAAAGGCAATGCTGAGAATGCCGACCTTACCAAATCGGGGCTTCTTTCAAGACCAGGACCATCCTTGACTGACTTGACTCCATTCCAAGGAACTCCACCACCAAAAGTTGAACTTGATGAAAGGGACTTGGAAATTGATCAACTCCTCAATAAAGTGAAACGTAAGTTACAAGCCGGATTAAGAAATGAATTGGATGGATTTCCAAGAAGAAAATACTGGTCTAACTATACAGGTGAAGATGACAAAGCTTATTTGGCGCGTCTTCAAGAAGTCAAACAGGCTGCCGGTGCTAAAGCGGCAACCTTGGAAGCTCGTCGTCAAAAAGCAATCAAACTTGAAGCCGCCGCAAGTTTCGAAGCATCGGTTTTAGAAGCTCGTATTCAGAAAACAATGGAACTTGAAGCCGCCAGTTTGAATGCTTGTCTTCAAGAAGCAGCTGAAGTCGAGTCCGCAGCTTCTGAAGCTCGATTCAAGGAAGCGAATAACCTTATAGCATCACTTGTAGCTGTCGCTGAAGCTGAAGATCCCGCCGAAGACGAAACTTATGTCAATGAAGAAAATTCAGAAAAATTGGTCACCCAAAACACTCCTTCCAGCGAGGTATCCTCGGAGGAAATGGCCACCGATACTGATGAAGCATCACCGAAAGATACTCCAGACCAAAAGCCACTAATTGAAGCCGGAATCGTTGAGAGGCCAGTTCTCGCAGAAGAACTTAAAGAAGCTTCTGAAAACCTGACGACACTGGAAGCCACAATTCCAGACGCTGTCCCGGCATGCAAGGAAGAAAAACCGAAAGAAGTTGAAGTCAAAGCAGAAACGACGGGCGCCCCTAAGGTAATTTCTGCAGAAACTCCGAAAGTAACTCCTGTTCCAGTCGAATCGATAAAGAAAGAGTCTGGTTTCAAAGTCTTCTACCATAAACTCTCGACTAGCATTTCGAATATGACAAAGAAAGGGAGTTCTACAACCGCTGCTGCTGAGAAGAAAGCTCCACCAAAGAAATGTGAGGTCAAAGGCCAAAAAG
This sequence comes from Protaphorura quadriocellata, assembly GCA_034698945.1. Taxonomy (NCBI): domain Eukaryota; kingdom Metazoa; phylum Arthropoda; class Collembola; order Poduromorpha; family Onychiuridae; genus Protaphorura; species Protaphorura quadriocellata. The sequence goes on from JAQGCA010001276.1 coordinate 17,554, forward strand.
AGGTCATAAAAGGAGAGCAGTGTGAGGTGCCTGGACCTGGGCCACCGAAACAAAATATTCACATCAAATGAAACTACTCCTAAAACAACAAAGAAAAAATATAATTCCCCGAACTCAAGCAACGGGGTTTATTAAAAATTTAATCATTCAACGGTCCAGGGCAAATGATAAAATTGAACATTAAATGTATAAAATACTGAAAGAAATGTTTGAGTTGAAATAAAAGGCAAAACTTTGGAAAACAGTTCGGTAATAAGTGTTCAAGTATTATCGTAATCATGCAACATAATTTGACAACGTGTTTTTACTAGGAAAGCTACGCGCGGGCTGTCGATTCAATTTTTGCGGAACACTTTCGCAAAATCTTTCTTCGGTATGAGCTTATCTAGTTGGGAAGTTGTCAAATTATTTTGATCGTAACTTATAAGGCTGAACTTCGCACCATACAACGCAACGCCCACACAAGTCAATACCTTTTACTGATTACTCATATCGATTTGTGTGATAAGTTATCAGACATATTCTGCGCCTTATCTTCAGTTGATTTTATGTTCGTTAAACAACGATATTATGCACACATTCAGGTTTGTCACGATAAATTTGCTAATTGTTTTCGAACTTGACTTTATACTACTCCAGACACACCTGACAGTTCTTGTAAACCTATGCCATTACGTTTTTATACGTTTCGCAGTTCAAACCCAACTATAATTGTTCAATTAATTAATAACAATAATTAACTTTATGATGTTAAATAACGCAATGAAGTTGGACAATATTGCGTTAATGTTAGTAACCTTAGCCCTCAGTTCAGCGGTGTCTTCAGGTATGCTAATTTCATTTAAACGATTTATTTGAAGGTATAAATAATTTTTCAACATTCTGTGGAATGAAGTTGTGAACATTGTCGAAAGAATACGAAAATCTAGTCTTCCAATTCTGTAAATTGAATATTGACAGAAAACATTCTATTTGAAAGAAATAATTATTGAGACTCCGGTTTCGCTCCAGTACTTTGAGTTGTAGTTTCGTAAATCGTAATACTA
>JAQGCA010001277.1:0-18591 GCA_034698945.1 Protaphorura quadriocellata
GCGACGCGCAAAGTTTCAAAGTAGTCTGAGAGATAAAAAACACCCTGTATTTAATCAATTTGGGCCTCACGAGGGAAGTACTGCAGCTGTAACTCAGAACTCAATTTCTTAGTTGCACTATCATTCTGGAGCAATACATTTTACCCGGAAAGCAAAGTACTTGATCTCATCGTGTGAGGCTGTATAAATAAAGCGATGGATAAGGCCAAGGCCAACTTTATATTGCGTCGGACATGTAATGTGTCTCATGGTATTTTGATTTGACGTAAGTCTGGTCACGTCTGGCACTGCTGTTGACACATTCCCGCAATATCTCTTGTATATAAACATTTTAGAATACCAAAAACTTTGTACTTTTGGATCGATTTCCCTGCTTTCACCAAAGGCGTGGTTTCAATTGTAAATTTTCAACAATCAATCGAATATATAAACAATTAAATGCCAGCAGTCCTGGGGGCGAGCAAAAGCTAAGGAAGGTGACGCAGGTTTTTAAAATTGGAGTCCGGTATCCGTTTTGAGTAGTAGTTCAGAACCACTCATTTCACAGGGGACCTAAGATGTATTTTTAGATATCATTGCAAGATTAATGAATCAAACTCGTTTTTTTTGCTACGCTCAAATTTGTGATGCATTATGAGGTCTTTTGTTTCTTGCCCGAATGACACCGGATATTATTTTCCGACCTACTAAGCATCATTGTTTTCAGCTAATTTCTGTACGCCGTATCTCAACTTGTAAGAAACAATGACGTAATTTAATTGGTTGGAGAAATTATACCCAGTGTGACTCGGACCAGAATCCTGAAAGTAAAATAATTCCTTTGCTTCAAAACGAAATGCTTAGGCGCTTAGATATTGCAAAAGTGTGAATCAAGCGATATTACTAAATAGTCGTATGCCTTAACCATACGATTAATAAGTCAAAAGTGACGTCAGTGGTCAGGAAATTTGGGGCAGATATTGTCTTTGTTCAAACTGCTGAAAATTCTTTAATACGTAATATTTGGTTACTGTACGATCGCATTCGCCCGTCGAATTCCCTCGCAAGAATGAGAAGGAATTTTGCACAGTTATGGAAAACCCTGCATTTCCTGTTTGTTTCCTGTAGCAAAGAACTGCAGGGGAGGAGAAAGAGAGCTCACGCGGGTCTCTCTCACTTGGGACTGGAACTGGAGTTGGAGGCCAGCAAATTACATTCACACCAACTGCTCTCCACAAGGTTCACTTTCCGAAATATCTATCTTTTTGACAGAGCACAGTCAATATTTAATTCCTTGTCTTTGTAGGGAGTTCAAGTTGCCTTGAAGAAAATTACACTCGTCAAAAGAACGGAGTTTACTAAACAAATCCTGACGGAGATTCGCCAGGTTCTGTGTATATAATGAATTATTAATTAACGCAATTACCGGGTTAGAACGGATGACTTGCACATATTTCATAGCTACATTTTTTTGGCCTGTAGTCCGACATTGTATCAAAGGAAGGCTGAAAATAGATGAAGTTGTATTATTTTATCTCGCTCAATAGATGAAAAAGCAAATCCTAACTGGTCATTTTAACCTTGCCTTTTTACAAGCCACTACAAGTTTTGAGATAGCGTATGTTCGCATCAGTGAAAGTTGACAAGTCACTAGAATTCAATTTTCTTGAACGTATTCTGTAGTGAAAGCAGTGAAAGCTCAACTTTCACCGAAGTGAGTAGAATGTATCTCATGCAGAAAAATAGTGCGTGAAGGATGGCATCATTGGTTTTGTCATATACTTACTGCTTTGGATTTGTTTTTATTGAGGAACCATCATTTCTTTTAGTTTTAAACCTTTATATTGATCGCTGTTTACTAATGTGATTGCCTGTGCAGTTTTGACTAGGGGGTGAGTAGTATCTAAGGGCATAAAAGCAAATGAGACAGATAGATAGTTTGTCGGAAATAGGTTTTCAAATTGTGAATATTGAAATGTGGATGGTTTGAAGGTGAAGGACGTTCAACACGAGAATATTTGCCGGGTTATTGGGCTATGTCTGAGTTCTGCAGCCCCGAAGAGCACGTCTGAGAAGTGGGATCAGATCCTGATAGTCAGTGAATATTGTTCACGTGGGTCTCTGCGGGACGTGCTCCTTAATGCCCACATTCATCTTGACTGGCCTTTTCGCCTTTCTCTCATTTCGGATATTGTCGCTGTGAGTAACATTTTAAAGAAACCAACCCAATTTCATTACTCTTTCCCTCATTCACGTACCAGTGCGTGGAAGGAGAAACCTACATTGTACAACTTACTTGAAAGTCAAGTGAGGATTCTTAGGAATTTCGGGTAATTTTCCATCCGGTCTCGAAGTCAGAATACCGGAAAATCAAATATCGCAGACCTTGCAAGACGATTCTTGAAGAGATAATACTCAGAGTTCTTACTACGACGAAGCAATGATGACTCTCATGATTCTTTCCAATTTCTGTTGTAGAATTCGCACCAAAATTTAGAATACTGTAAGTGACGGATCAGAAGTCGGGACTTTCTCTTGCTTTCTCCATTGGCCCATATGCAGAAAGTAGTGAACGCAAGTTTGCTTGAGGAGTCAATACAATACCCGGGCCCCTACTCTTAATCTGTCATTTATGGTAGTCCACATTGCCGAATTCTATGCAAAAATCTCTTACTGTCAGATTGATGCTTATTTTACGCTAAAATGTTGTAGGGAGGTATTGCATCTCCAAACGGTTTGTAAAATAATTAACTTGGAAATATAACCAGGGCATGTCCTTTCTCCACTCAAATATCGGACCACACGGAAGACTCAGCTCCGCGAAATGCTTAGTTGATGCTCGGTTCGTCGTTAAAATTGCGGATTTTGGACTTCACTCTCTCCTCAACCACCGACAGCCCGAAGCAAGAGACGCAGATTTTTTCGTTAGTAAGTAAAACTTTTCTAAACTATAGTGGTCTCTCCTTCACCACCGCTTGTGCTGGAAATCTGGTATATCCCCTAAGCTTTCTCCACATTTTTGATGGAGAAAGTAGTGCAGTCCCAACCCTACATTCAATATTCACGGCAGGTTTTTATTTTGTTATATTTTTGGAATGGACACACTAATTTAATAAAATACCAAATCCAGACTCTAAGTTTCGTACACACACATTAGGGGGGATCCCAGGATCCAAGTGGGTTGATATTGGCGTGCCCCCTTGCTGCTTGGGTCAATCTTAATGAATAATATGAGAAAAATAGGTTTAGTTTTGAATACCCTTTTGTAGAAAGATTTTGGGTGGCCCCAGAGCACTTGACGAAGACAATCGGAGGATTGGAAAGTTCTTTGAAAGGTGATATATACAGTTTTGCTATTATTCTCCATGAAGTGGCTACTCGCACTCTCCCGTACTCAGGCGCTATCTCCAACTCCGTGTTTCCCGAAGGTAAGCTTTTACTCGCTCCTTTTCACTAATGTCTCTGCCTTTCACCTTTCAAGTCTCATCAATTAATCACTATTTATTAAATTCGCCGTATCGCTTCCAACTAATTGTTAATTACTATCCCACGCGAACTCTTCTTCAATATTTCTCTCTCATCATCAAATGCAATTAATGTCATGCTTTCCTCAGCTCCATATTCATCCCTTATTAATGGTGCCGGTCATATTATCGTATGACAACATTAGTTCTTCCATACTATTCAGTGTACAAATTAGTCATCACTTTGTAGAGTTGTGCAGAACCATTTCACCTGTTCTGTCCAACTTGGAGGTTTGCCGCAAAAGCTGAAGTCTACATTTTTTAGTGAATTTAATCTTGAATTCCCGGAGCTATTCATAATGCAAATATTGTGTTCTCAGAACAAAGCACAAAAACAATGACGTAAAATAAAACACCCATGAGAGATAGAGAATTCTCAAATTTTTTTGAATTGTGAACCACCGTGCATTGGATCTCTACTGTATAATAGATGGTATTAAATCAGGTGTTTGGAAACTGACCTCACACATAGAAGATATGATTTACGTTTGCTGTAGTATATTGTAGATTAAGTCTTTGCCAGTATGCGTCATGAGAGCATTCTCTTTATTTTCTGTGGAAATCGAATATAGGTGGTTAAAGTCCTCGGTTTGCCGTGTTTCGTCTCTAGGGAAGTTTATTTCTCCGTTTTACAACTTTTCGATTTATAGTTCGTGGAATATGTACTATAGTTTGTCCATGCTTACATGGATCTTGTCTAGTTTCCTTCGTTCCTTTTTTTTGGCTCTATTCCAGCAAAATAAATCAACCTGCCTAAATGCCAACGTCTCTTCCTTTCATTTTGGGAATATTTCTATCTGTCGGTCCATTGAATCTGTATGAGGGCATCTACACTTTACAGATCAGTTGTATTCCTTGTTATGTTTTAGTTTGAGACATGATACCCCTTGACCTTCTCAACACGTGCTTTATACATGAAGAGTTTGAAGAGTTCAGGAATTACTTTCATTCGATCGCATATCTTATAAATAGATATTGAACAATGTCCTAAATGTTTTGAGAATGGTTTCCCTGTCTGAGATTTGGAATTAATTCAGATATCGTCAACAAAGTAAGTTCCCGATCAACGCCTCCATTCCGTCCAGATTTGACTGAGGCTGATGGTAGCTTGGAGATTCGTCAACTGATTCATCACTGTTGGGCTGACAATCCTGATGATCGACCAACCGACTTTCCAACCATCAAACAAATTTTGAGGAAACTAATGAAGTACTACATGTTTTTAAACTTTTCTTTTCTATCTACTAAAGTCATAAAAACTCAATTAAAGAAAATTAAAATTAGGAGTGTCCTAGACAATTTCATTAAATTTCTTCCCAGTCAAACTCTTTATTTTTTTCAATTAGCGTGCGTCGCTCAGCAAATTTCTCGCTTCACCAGTCTTTTCCTTTATTAAATAGAAACCCATATTTTGGTAATATTTTACAGAGGTGCCGGAACTGTAGGTCTTGTAGACGATTTGCTTCGAAGATTGGAGCAACACGCCTCTCACCTTGAAACTCTGGTCGAGGACAAAACCCGGGAATTGAACCAAGAAAAGCGACGCTCAGAAGACCTTCTTTATCAAGTTTTACCAAGGTGAGTCAGTTTTAATTGAAATTCTGAACCAGGAGAGTTCTCTTAGTGGATTGCCGTAAGACTTTAGTTAATTAGCCCCAGGATCCTCCCGGGCTTACTAGTTTACATTGATTCCCAGTATAATTTATTACACGCCCTGTGCATTTCCTTGTCTTGACACGAAGGGTGGATTTCTAATTCGAAGGTTTTTACGAGCTAAACAGCCCAACACCTCTTTCTATCTATTTTCCCTTGTCTCCAAGGTATCTTTCTGATCAAAGAAACGGATTGTATTTCCAGTCGTATCCGTACAAAATCCGACTTTGGTTCCGAAAAGATATCTTATGCACAACTCGTGTCGTTTTTATTGCAGACAAGTTGCTGAACAACTTCTGAGGGGAGAGACTGTCGTTCCGGAGTCATTCGATGCTGTCACTATTTATTTTTCGGATATTGTCAGTTTTACAAATATTTGTGCAAAATCAACTCCAATCCAAGTAATTATTACGTTTTTAATATACTAGCAAGCTCATCTCTACTTATGAGTTTTTACTCTCAAGTCCTGCAGTCTTGTCTGCTGGGGCTTGAGACTATCAAGAAATGTAGTAAATCGGCAGAAATTTCGAAATAATAGTATTCTTCAAGATCTGTCGCGGTTACACAATATCCGCTTGAATTTGTGAAACTCTAAGCCCAAGACGAAACCAGTGCGTATAAATAAATAAATAGAGATCAGCACAACGCTATTGTGTGCGATTTGTAGCAATATTAGAATTCAGTTACGTTTATCCGTTGTAACAATGAGTGAAAACCTTTATTTTAAAATGCGTTAAGTTTTACCAAGAATATCAAATCCTCTCCAATTTTGAGGGAAGAATTAATAATTTTTTTTGACATTTACAGGTTGTGGACTTCCTGAATAACCTATATGGTACTTTTGATGGGATTCTCGACAGTTTTGATGCCTACAAGGTACGGATTTAAGAAAATGTTAGTTTTGTCGCATTAGTATCAGGCCTTTATCGTACTATACTGTTAAAACTTTTGGGAGAAATTATCTCTTGCAATTTCTTTCGTCATTGGCGAAGTTTGACTTGATCAAAAGAAGGTGTTCACTCCAAGTAATATTTTAATTTAGGTAGAGACGATTGGAGACGCGTACATGGTAGTGTCTGGAGCTCCACAACGGAATGACGATCTTCATGTAACTGAAATAGCATATCTTGCATTAGCAGTACTCGATGCGGTCACCAATTACGAAATTGGACATTTACCTGAAGAACAACTGAAAATCCGAATAGGGATTCACACGGGTGAGAGAAACTTTTTCTGTTTATTTTCTTAACAGGCTGTGCAGGTTCAAAGTGCATAGTAACGACCACGAGTAGCATAAATCTCAGAAAGCAGTGTATACAGGTTTGTGGAATATGAAAAAACTCTTAACGGTCCTGAAAATTGTTAGTCTTGTTCCAAATCCACTGGGTTTTGTCGTGCAAGTTGCACGTTGGGTAGTGTGGCGATTGGAATACATAATAATCTGGAAGTTCCGCTCCACATTTCATCTCATTACAAATAGAATTTCTTCATGGGAAGCGGGGAAGAAAATGTAATTTTTGGGGACTGAGCATATTTACCATATTTATGGGTACATCAACCCCGTCTAGACCCATTTTCAAGAACAATGAGGAAATCTGAACCAACGAAGAATTCTCATTCATTCCACACACGCATTGCTGACGCATACTGACGCAGCAAGGAAAGTTTTCTTGAGTTCCACCATGCTTTTCCATCCCTTTAGAATCACCAGAGTAAAGATTCCACCACACCATTTCTAAATCTCATTAAGTACTTTGCAACGGAGAGACAGATGAAAGAGGTGAGACTCGAATGTTGTACTTCCACCGTGTGAAATTTATACGAAATAAGCCAAATCGCCACTTCAACAAGAAAATCCTTCTGACGGTTCGAAGGAAACGTTTCAAAATGTTTCGAACGAATAGTCGGGGAATTACTGAACCTTTCAAAACCACACTTAACAAGGCGGTTCATAATCAACTCTCCCAACCTAACAGAAAAACAACACTGAAATATGAAGAAAGATTTCCAATTTTTGAATTAGACATGTTCAACAAGTAACAAAATTTGCGTATCGAAATATGAAACACCCCGCCTATCTACAGTTTGGTAGTATCACTTGTGGAACACCTGGTGGGCTTTGGATCAATTGACTTTCTTCCAAACTCTTTCTCCTCACATGCTTTATCTGTGCCGGTGTGGCGTACTTTTCTTCACGTACATCCATAATCCTATTACTCTCTTCATTTCTCGGCATCCATGTACATGTGATTTTCCATAGTGTGGTACTGTTTCTCTACGTTTGGACTGATTTATTATGAATGCGTATTTGAGAGCTTCGTATGAAGTCGCTTGAATGAGGATAAAAACCCCCACGGTACAATAGACAAAACTCATCACAGATTCCTTGGAGAGAGCAAGCGTGTGTGCTTTAATTAACTAATAGTACCAAGAACTTCCGCCGATATTAGATCGTTTGGAATATAATTGTTTTCACGAATGAATATATTGTGTATTGGTTTTCATCTGTATTTCATACAAGCGGAATGATTCTGAGTATTTCTAAAAGTTTGATATTAGAGAATTATCCATAACTCCAAATTCATTTTGTTGAAAAATAACAGGACCGGTTTGTGCTGGTGTTGTCGGACACAGAATGCCGCACTACTGTTTATTTGGAGATACAGTGAATACTGCGTCCCGGATGGAATCCTCGGGTCTCCGTAAGTTCAGTTCATTTAATTTGTACATAGTCTTTCCAACCCACTGCACAAAGCCCAGGAGAAATGAGAAGTAGCACTTAAACCGATTTCGAGGCAATAATGGACTATAACTTTATACAAGGGGGAGCATTTCTCCATGTAATCTTCTATAATACAGTGTTGTAGCGTATATAATTATTATTCGTGCGTGTACCAAAAATTAGTGCTTAAATTAAGGGCTTATTATCTTCGATTTCGTTCCTTACACTCTGTCTTATATTGCTAAATAATTGTTGATTGGATTACATCTAAGCTGTCTGTAGGCCAAAATTCCCTGTTCGGCCAAAATTTAAGCTCCTGTAATTGATTTTCTTTTTTCAGCATTGAAGATCCATGTTAGTCGTCCGACGGCTGATGCTTTGTCTGCAGAGGGAGGCTTTCATCTAACACCGCGAGGCGAGGTAAAATCACCAATATGTTTTTCATTTTCAGTATAGAACAAAGTATTATAGTTACGAGGGAAATACGCCATCCCCCCGTTTAAATACTATTTTTAGCCCGATTTAATTCTTGTATAAGAATTCATTCCTTCGCTAGCCATAATCGTTGCTCGACAGAACTAAATTTCTTGAAACAAAGTCCAAATAAGTTTGTCAGAAATTGATTAATTTGTATAGAAATTAACAGAACGCGTAGTATTGTATGTGACCGAAATATTCTTTCTGAAAATCACAACGACTAAACCTAATAATTTTGCATCGATTTAAATTTTTCACGCAAACAACTCTCCTTGTCATATACAGGTGATTTCTTAGAACTGATTTTCATGAGCCCAAAATGCATAGCAGTAAAGATTATTAAGCATAATATGACATGGGACAGAATGTCGTCAGTTTGGCGATGGTTCCTTGTCTAGTCAGACTCTAAAGTGTGTCCCAGGTCACTTAGTATTTAGTCCCTCTAATTACTTGTAAGAAGTCATTATTAATCATCTAAAGTGTCCGTCAGCCGTCAACTACAATTTAGACCAAATCTTGTTGAAACAGTAGAACAAGATATGTCCATAATTATGGGCCTTAAGTCGTCTGCGCTTTCATTCTAACAAAGTAATCCTGAGTTTACTCTCATGCCAGCCATACACCAGTGACTTCGTCTGTCTCAGACTTGCTTGACCGAGTTTTCGGATCTTAAATCCATGACAAGACAATCCCTTAAGACTCTTCTGTAATACTTCCAGATTAGTCCACACAATTCCCATGGAACAAACTTAAAGTGACGTACATCATTCCAGAACAATCCGAACGGACTTGTATTTTATTTTAGTCCAGGTTTACCAAAGCTTTCCCTACTGTACTACAGCAAGCTTGGTTTGTTTATTTCATTAAAAATAAAATTCACAATTTAAAGAGTTGATAGTAATTTTCAACTACCTACATTTTGGACCAAAACACTGTCACTTCGAGTAATCTTTTCTACTGGACAAGCGTTGCGTTGGCGTAAAGCATTACCGTAGATGCGGGTATTTTGTCAGACCTTTGTAGCATTGGTGCAGTTAGCTTCTTACTTCTTCGTTGTAGCGATGGTTCGATCTCTAGGGCAGCCAGCCAATGTTTAGTATTTTGGTACTTAAGATGCTTTCTCCAAATGTGAAGTCAAGCCAAGAGTATACCACCATTCTAGAACGGGCTGACATGAAAAATGCAAATTAAGTCAAGTTTTTGTGTAATGACAGGTAATGTTGAAGGGGAAAGGTGCTATGACTACATTTTGGCTGGAAGGTTGTGATGATGTATTTCAATGGAAAAGAGTCAGACAGATTCATTCTTCCGGTTCGAAGGACTCTGTTGGGACGAGGGCCAGTGCTAACGTCATGTCTCATTCCATAAGTCCTGCCATGGGAAATCCACTCTTAACCTTGGGAACTTCCGCACATTCCTCTGCTTCTCATCAAAATTTTTTGTTCTCGGGGTCAAACAATGTCACGACAATTTATGTAACTCCGTCCGAATAGCATTGGAGTCAAATCTCTTCAAGTAGTTAGTCGTAAATCCGCACTATCAAATTTCAAGTTATTTTTGTGTAAAGAGGGAACCTTACTTCCTGCTAACAACCGAATTGGACAAATTTGAACTCAAAAACGCACAAATAATTCACATATAAATATATTTCATTCCCGGTGTCCTAACGGTGAATAAGTTGGGTCTCTGTAAGGCGGCCAAGTGAAAATTTTCAAAATCGCGAGCTCGCAAAAAATTCAAACTTGTTTTTTTTGCTGATTTTTGCGATTCATGACATTTTGAATACCTTTTGACTGTATATTTTCTTTCAAAAATAGGTTTAAAATGTCTCTTTGTGAATCAGTTGTGATTTCTTGAGTCTACATATGCCTGTTCTGTTCTAAGCAGGACGTGACCTTCCCTCTTAAGTAAAAAAAACATAGGTACTATTCTTGCAGGTGAAATTACAAAAGAATTGTTATCAGTGAAACTAATAGTCTTCCAGTATAACAAGAGTCCTTCAGAGATCTCCAAAATGTTCTTAATCTGCTAACATTTGTTTGTTCTCTAGAAGTGCATTAGTTTTAGTGAGAATGACATATTTGGCAGTCATGCTATGAATCTTTTGAAAAGCACAACGCATCATAAAATATGGAAGTAATTTATCAAAGCAACGCCGGTTTCTTTGGCAGGAATATCACTTCCAGTACCTCTACAGACTGGATGGAATCTTTATTAGATGTACTCACTAGCTATGTATAAGTTGCATTATTTTTCAGTATGTCAAGAAATATTTATCATCCTTATTCATTCTGGAGGAGCTTTTGATACTCCAATACTCGTAAGTTAATAACAAAGTACTGATCTATACGAATTATAACAAAACCCTAAAATCTTACCTTCCGAAATATGCATTCAAACAAACTGTCATCCTAAATGGGTTTTCTCTTAAAATATTAAAAAAAATCACTGAATTTTTAACGATTTCGTAAATAATGTTATAAAAATCGGTTTTCCGGTGACGTCGAAATTAAATTTTCAGGTTCAGTCGTTTCGGTTTCTTGCAGAATCGATATAGAATTAAAGAAAATCTTAAGTTCCTGTCAGGCAATTCCAGTCATTTTGTGGAGCCCAGTTCCACTCCGTATTTATTTTTGAAGTATTTTTAATTTTAGACTAGCCAAGGCTATAATTAATATTACGTTGTGGAATTTGAAGGGCATTTTTACACTCCGATAACAGTCACTCATTCTAAGATCTCATTAAAATATTATTTTGTTGTAATACAAAAATGAAATTGACCAACAAGTAAAATGTCTATCACACGGGGAACTCTATTTTGTAATTGAATAATAGTAGTGTAAAATTAAATTTTTGAAATTAGTCGGATATTTAATGTCTTAGTGCTGATATACTGTAATCATGTTAGAAGTATTGAATCAATCTTGTTCTAAGTTGATGTCAAATTATTTGACATTCCACTTTCTGTTAAAAATGTAAATTCGTATGAATTGTATTAATTCGTCGACGTTTTTAATTTATTTATGCATCACCTTTTCCTATTAGAGTATGTTCCTGCCTTGGGTTACAGAAGGCCGAAATCATCATTAACTTATTTTATCACCCATTACAACCAAAATTAATTGTAACGTTGATTTTGAAGCTGTATTAAAATCTTTACTAAACAAACAAATCTGATAGGCATAAAGAAAGCAGCTTTAATGTTTTACCAGATATTAACAACACAACCGATTAGTTGACAGTCACCGTTAAGGCACAACCGTTAGAAATTAACCGAGTATATTTGGTAAAATGAGCCCTCAATTTTCGTAATACATATCACAACATGCAGCAACTTAACCCTTTGAGAATTTCCTGAAAAAGCTAAGATATAATTTGTGCAAGGAATTTAATATAGAAACCATGGAGGTATAAAATTTATTCCGTCCAGGATTCCACAAGATTACGAATGAGTAAATGAGTTACCGACAACCATCACTGATTTAAAATTGATAGCTTGCACTACAGAATGAAATTATGTTAGATCCGCGACAATTTCGGTAGCTTCTAATTATCTTGGCTTTGGGAGACCGTGATACCTTGAAATCGATCCAAAGAAGTGTCTGGTGTCCTTCAGGTCATGCAAACTCAGCGTGGTGCCGTCTGACTAGATTGAGCCTGTGGGAGCTATCATTCAATGCACGCTCGCGATCTCCGGACAAGTCCATCTCTTGTGGACATTCAAGGGAAACTTAGCACTTAAAATGAAGTAATTTGGATCACTTGACTATCTTAGAGTAAGTAAGTAAAAAGATCGTGACTCGAATCAGTTAAAAAAATATGTGTTTATATTTCACTACATTTTCTTGATTTCACATCAATAACTCTAATTTTCTATGATGCTATTCCATGCAACTAATATATTAACTACTAACATAATATAAAGATATTTTGTTTCTTCGTTGTTCGAAAACGAGGTAATAGATAGTTGATTAAATCCACGCCCACGCAATCTTGGTCAACCATGAACTAAGGCGAAGTCGTTCCCCCAAGGTAAATCACAATATCCAAATTTTAACCTGTTTTTATTATCTGGGCGTGGAAGGCATGGGAGTAGGGAGAAGCGAAGGTGGTGCAGGAATGTGAAGGGCAACTCTTTGCTTCTTCAGCTCCTGCAATTTTACCTAAAAGAGATGAGAACAAAGACAAACAAGTCAATAAAAGTCCTCAGGTATCATTTAACCGTATTCGTTTAATTTTGGAAGACGATTCTGGAAATGACTCGGGAAATTCATGAGAGAGAACTTACATTTCTCTGGAGAGCTTTCATGTCCGTACACACGGTCTTCAAGTCCTCCTTCGTGTCCTCCAAAAGTGAAGACAATTTCTTGATTTCAAAAGCACTCGAGTCCGCGTCAACTGTGTCCAGTGATGAAGTCCTCAACCTCGGAAACCATTCTAATTTCCTTTCCTGAAAATAATAGTAGTATCACCTCAAACCCACTCTGATTATTCTTTACACTTAACTCTGACCTACCAAATCAGACTTAAGGGTTATATTACAATGCACCAAGATGCTGCAATACTGAGACTTGGATCTAAGTGAAACTTCAGGGAAAGATAGGAGAATCTGCTTTAACTTTGGGATTTCTGAGTCAATTACCGACATTTCTTTGTTGTTTGGAAAAAAATGTTGTTATGCTAAAACGCTAAAAGCTGAAAGTCCTCGTTATTTCAGGTTACTCTTGTCACATTAAACTTACCCTTAGCGCCCGACTCACGTAGCACTCTGAGCCAGTAAACTCCGTTTGATCCTTTTTATTAAGAAGTACGAGGAAATAAATATAATTCCACATGTTGTGCTCTTTTTTAATGTGGTGTTCAAAGGTGACACTTTTATTGTCGAAGGCAGACCGGGGAAGACCTACAAGCACATAATAACGAACGATTGTTAATCAGATAATTCTACGCGAAAAGTCTAAAATTCAAAAAAAAAAATTACCACAAATGAAACAAGTGTTACGAAGTGTATCTTCTTTATGCTGTTTTTCAGACCTGAGATCCGCAAATGTGTCGATGATGACACCAAAAATAAGGTTAAGAAGAATGACAATGATGACGAAATAGAAGATGAGGTCGTACAGTACACGCACAGTGTACAAAGATTCCTGTTGAATAATGTGATTTTTGATTTTCAGTAGTTGTAGGTATTAATTTCCATAATTAAATTAGTACAAGACACGGAACCCAGTCCACCGAACTTAAAAGTGGCAATTAATAGAAAAAATATATTCATTGCTTCGCAGTACTCCTGCATATCACATGAAGAAACTCAGTAAGATCCTTTATTATCTGATTAAAAACTATCACCGTGAACCATAGGTAGGCGCTCGGAAACCTGATCGGTCAGAAAAATGAAGAGTCTTTTCGAGTCTTAGATTATACAGTATTTCACTGCAGCGACAGAACTTGCATGCATATGTATTAGCCTGGTTGAGCTCAGTCAGCGCTTCAGCGAATCGTAATCCCCCTTGAGGTAATTCCGATGATTGCAACTTTGGTAGACGACGCGTCCCGGGCACCTCAACTAATAATATCCTCAAAATTCACTATTCATGGTACTCGGACAAGATTAAATTCCTCCGGCTATCCTTTTCTTTTTCTCTCATTCTTTTTCGTCTACTCAACTAACTTTTTATCCCCAACGAAAACTTTTCTTTTGTACTTGTACTTTATTCGATGTAAAGGATATTCAGACTAATGGTATTTGCATCAGAATTGTATTGAACTTTGCATCTGTCCTGTCCATGTCCTTTGCATAGGCATTCGTATCTGGAAACTGAAATTCCTCTCTTGCGAAAAACTTTCCTCCGTCCGAGTCCGATGTTTCAGTCGTTCCAGCAGAGAAACGCAGAAGCGTATATATAACAGACAAATTTAAAATCAGGCAAGAGGTCAACTTCTTGTTTTTCCCAACTAACCCTCCAGAGCCGGGTGGACTACAGTTTTTCCTATATCGTCTCCATTATATTTTATGTCAAAACCTCGAAATTTGCCGATAGTGCTATTTCCCTTTAAGGCGGTTTTTGTACGACTGCTTTGAAGGTGGAGTTTGAAATAGGTGGTTATTCGCATGGTAGTTGTCGTCCTTGTTTCTAACATGGAGTTCGAACGTTTGATTTCTTTTGATGCCTGAGACATTTAGTCCTGATGACGAAATACGTTAGTCCGGATTCGGATAGAATAGAGAGAGAAATAAACCCCGTGAACTTAATATAAATTAATGGGTAGTAATTAAGAAGAGAGATGACTTGAACCGTGTCCTGTACTTTGGCTCATTTATTTATTTGTTTTGTTTTGTTCACTCACGGTTTTGCTTGGAGCTCTCAACACGTCTCCTATTCCCCCACCGTTCCTCAGACCTTGATTCAACATTGTGATGATGCACATCAATAGAGTGTCACACACATGTTCCTTGGCATCTCCATCTCCATCTCCATCATCCAGTCCAGTCATTACACCTATCAACTCTGGAAATGTAAATTTAATCAATCCGAGTGCTCCGTCTCAATTCAGACCATCAACTCATTCCAATCAAACTCTTCTTCTCCAAAACAGGCAATTAAATAATTACAACTTCCCTTTAATATTCTGTCCATAAAACGTAAGTTTATAGGGATCATTATGACTTGGTTCTAGTTAATCATCTTAAGCGTTCCACTATTTAATCATCTTAAGCCGTTTAGTAGTTTAGACAGCCAAAAGCACTTGACGGAATTTGTGCACTCCCCGAAGTTACTTTTACTCTTTTCGTTAATAATTCATTTTTGTTTAGTGACCGTTAGGCAGGTCAATTGGCTGGATATGACATAATTAATATTTCGAGGCGCATACATATCCAAGCGATATCTTACGAACACCTTGTCCTTACAAGCCAATAAATCCCCATTATAACGGAACATAGACGAACTCCAATTTCCTAAGTTTAGTTATTTTAGCTGAACTGAGGGATTTAGACATTTCAAGCCAGATTTTGAGACCATGGAATAGATAAGAGAATTGTTTTTTTACCAGTGCCTGTTGAATTAACGGAGTCAACATCCACAAGAAAGTCGTTGCGAAAATAGACATAACCCACGATGGAGAAAATGTAGCAAAGGATAATGCCTAAGATGGCTGTCAAAATTATAGAGCGTCCATTCCTCGTCACAGACCGAATCACGTTCATCAGTGTCTCCTCTCGGTAAGCCACATCAAATAGCTACAAGAAATAGTACAACTCGTTATTCGAGTATAGAAGCGCGATTAGTAATTTATCAGTTTCTCAGTGATGCGGATGTAGTGATCACGTGACCTTTCCTTGCTTGTACATCATATTAAGACATGCTATAGGAATTAGTTTCTACTTATTGATGCGAATGACGTGAGTTTGAGCAACTGACGTCGCAAGTCGAAACAATAATAACGGTACGCTCAATTGACCTAACTTAATGGGACAAAAAGAGTTTGTTCCAGTAGGTCAGTCACGCCTGTCACAGCACGAATGTCATTTGATGTTGAGGACTCTTCCGGATGACAGATGTTTCGCTGTAGTAGGTCAAAGTAATCCGGGAATTTAGTTGTAGATTCAAGGTATGTACGACACTACTGTTTTGTTTATTTTCAACCGTCAAAAGTCAAAATGATGTTAATAAATGTTTTCTTTATAATTCGGAATTCGGCTATTCGAAAGTTAAGAAATTAGTATGAATAGAAGCCATACACCAAAATAAAACATTTTTAGGGAAAACGGTGAGGTAGGGTTCTCGCAAATAGGGTTTGAATTACCATAAATAAAATCCGCAAATATGTAATAGCAACCTTATACCACAAAAACAACTATAATATTTAACTCGACGTACTAGACATATTTATCTGCTCGGAATACGAGGAATGGTAATCGCCGATCTAAATGCAAATCCTACCTTACCCGAATTCATTAGATGAGATAAGTTCATAAAATATGCGACGCATTAGGATCCTCGTAGAGGCGTCTTTGATTTACCTCGTCGTATTGTGGAATGGTATAAACTCAAAATAATATAATTATTGTCACAAAATTCGACAATCTGTGACGCTTTCGCTGTTGAATCTTCAGAAATCAAAATCAGGTGCGTCAATAGTAAAGACATATCCGCTCACCAAAATAGAGTAAGCAAAAGGATGAATAAGTAGGCCGGCCAAACAAAATAATCCAAAGACTATGTGATACAAGAATTCCGTGTCCATAATGAGCTCGGAAGTAGGTCTTAAGAACATTCCACTCCGACATTGATGTGAGACTATGTGTAAGCCCTTCAAGAGGACCTAAAATCAGAGAAAGCACTTGTAAAATTCCCATAATATTAGCATAGAAGACGCGTCAATGTAGAAAAGACATGTGACAAATTTTCTTTGCGACACTTGTGGACAAGTGCGTCCATTGATGGAAAGAGGTAATATGTAATGAATGTAAGAATCGGTGTATACCGCAATGAATCCAAGAATATGAATGGCATGTTTCGGCCCACCCAATGCAATAATAATAAGAATAATGAGGGAGATATTGGCTTGAGGACCGGCCTCGGCTGGTTTCCGTAATTGGATTTGCCCACTATAGCCGCACTGAAGAAGAAGGATGCCCATGATGATTCCCCAGTGAGACGTCCGTCCTACAAATATCCCAACACCAATTACTAAAGGACGAAAACATTCAACTCAATCTGCCACGACTCTTTAATGACTCCACTTGGACCAAATGAGCTTTCTATTAAATCGGAAACTCAAAGCTGAAACTCAAACTAGGAGTCCATCCAAGTCACAAAATAAAGTCATAAAAACTATCCACAAACCTCCGTCGTTCTCATGTGAAAATGGGTATCCGAGAGCTACTACTATATTGATCATCACAATCATAGTGAACACGTAATTCCCCAGAAAGGATTCGTACAGACTGCAACTAAACAGCATTGGGCGATCTGGAGTTGTCAGAAAAAATTTCAAAATTAAAAAAAATCTTTTGGCGTCCTTCGTAGAGGAAATTAATTTGTTTTTCACATAAAATCTTAAAAAATCTGCCGACTTTTACTTCGAGAGTTGAGAAATCGGGTTATTTTCTTGTAGAATCGGCTATTTTCTTTATATTCATGGCAATAAACTGGCGTTCGATGACGAAATTGTCTACGTTCTTAGAGAGTCTCGTATTATTTTTCTAAGTAATTGACTGCCTTCGCAGTATGTGCTCTATTTATTAAACAAGATGAGTCTTACGTTGAATAGTAATCGGTGCACATATTAATGATGTTTTCAAACAAAGGATAATGGAAACTATGTACATTAGCGTGTCATTAAAATAAATTAAAACTGCTGTCAAATTCTTGAATCTCAAATTTACTAGTTATTCAGTTGCCTGCATGGTGTGTGGGTTTTGCTCTTTGAACTTTTCGATGTCTCGCCCCATTGAGCGAAAGTGTCTCACAAGGTACACTCGTGAGGTGCCCCCTGCGTTCAGCAAGCGGACCCAAGTTTTTAGGTAACTTGGGTCACCCAAATGATGAATCCGAAAATATTTTTTTGTCAAAGTGAAACGGGCACCTCACGAGTGTACCTTGTCAGTCAAAGCTAAGATCAGAACTGGTGAAGCGAGAAAGTTAATTGCCATGAAAGACTGCTGCCGATTTTGAGTCATGGAAGAAAGTTGGGTAAAACGCAAAACCAAAACCAAATAATTTGTAGAAAGCTAACTAGTGAATGTAATGGAAATTGAAAACATACTTCGTAGTTGCTTCTGCCACTCCATCTCATAGAATAAAGTTTTCTTTTCCTCCAAGAAGTTTGTGACTTTTGACCCTTTCTCATCGTCCTCTGTGCATCGGAAAACTCGCTCCTTTGTCTCCTTCGTTAAATAAGCACAAACTGGCGGAATTGGGAAAACAACGCGTTCCAAGTACTCCTTTTCTTCATCAGAGCGTACAATCTATGCAACCAAATATGTAATATTCAATTTCTTGTGCAAATAAAGATTTTTATTAATAAGCGGTTCAGATCCTGTTCTGGAGCAGATTCTGCTCGGACTTAACTGAGATATACATTTTGTTAAGTGTGTGTAGGCTGACCATTTTTAAAAATTCGAAAACCGGGACGCCCAAAAAGTGTCATTCTATCTACACAGAATTCATTTTTTAACCAATTCTCTCTACACAGAATTCATTTTTTAACCAATTCTCTCTACACAGAATT
>JAQGCA010001278.1:0-18589 GCA_034698945.1 Protaphorura quadriocellata
CCAGTATAAAAATTATTTCATTCGGTTCAGCGGTTTTGGCTGTGCAGTGTTTTTTATGGAGATCGCAACGAAACTATATTAGGCGGGATTGAGATACAGAAATGGTTGAAACACCCTCGGATTTCATAATTCTAGCATCGCTATGGCATTTTTAAAGTTGGGGAAACGAACCTGTGGCGACACCTTAAGTATTTAGGAGTTTGGCTAAACCCAAACCTGAATTTCAAGTTTCATTTTGATATGGTTTGTAGGAGTATAAGGGGAAGCATGTTCTTAATTAATAGACATAAAAAGTCATTTAGTGTAAACCAACTCATACGCTTTTGTAACTCATTGATTTTATCAACTCTAGATTGTTTACCTGTCTGGGGTTATGGATTCTAGAGGTCACGATTTTCAAAAAAAAATCTTCAAAAGAGCTGGATGGGTCAAATGATGTGTGGGTTTTTACAATGGAAATGGCATTCATCACATTCATGAGGCTCTGTGTGTGTGACAATGTCCTTTCGCTGATATGAGCACGGAAAAGGTATGACTGAGTGATGGTTTGGAATGCTACGGCCTGTGTGCAAAAAGATACAAACGTCTGAGATTTTAATTTGATCTATGTTGTGAGTGGACATAAAAATTCCAGTCTAATCTCAATACCTCGGCTCAGAAGCAGAGAACAAATTGACATAACATGCAGAGTTAAAAAATGTTGTTCGGGTCTACCAATATAATAAAAATATCGACCCTTTCCAATACATTGATGTTTTCCCACACAGCTAAAGAGCCAACTTCTCTATAGTCCAAATGGTAATTCGACTCATACAGCATACAAAGTACTCAACGAAAGAAACAAATACACGATGGCAGTCCGTAAAGCCTTAGGGTACATCAGACTGTAAATGTGTGTTTTTTTTTTGTTTTTTTTACCTGTCTGGGGTTATGTATGTGAAGCTAATGAACGTAAATTGAACATATTTTTGCTTAACGTAGTTGGCAAAATCCTAGAAAGCAGGGAAAAAGCGAATTAAGTGAATCTTTATTAGTGGACTACCAGAAAAAGAAATCCGCTTAATCTTGAAATACCAAAAATGTGTACTGTGTTTAGGCAAAAAGCTCCTTTTTACAGGGGATTCATGTTATGGAACTCTCTTCCGGATGATATTCAACGAAGTGTTTCGTTGGAAGTATTTGATAAAAAATTACGACAATTAATTGTGGTGAGAAGAAATGATTTGTTGACTTATTAGTTCGTTTGCATTTACAATTAAATATCTCGGATTCAGTTTGGTTAGAAAACAGTAACCGCTGAATACAATCAAATTCATTCGCCCTTAGAAATTATTTTACTAAAGGGTATCAAAGAAACTATGAATTAAATTTTAATTGGACTTAACCTTTGATTCAATTACACTTCTGAAACATATTTCATGCAATGTTTAAATTAGAACTATATTCAAATTAGGTAAATCGTAAATAATGGCACAAATCTCGTCTAACGGCATACCCGAACCTGAATATTATTTTTACATTTATGAATGATTTCCGAATCTACCTACTGGCTATGAACTTCATTTCATACGAGCTATTCACATTTATTAAAACGCATTTCAAAATCTAAATACGTTAACTTTTCTCATCCTTCCTTCAAATATTAAATATTTCTAACCATTTCGGTATCCACTAAACTCTGACATTTTATTGAATAACAATTATCTTTGCGCGTTCTAACATTGCCATATTTTCAACTTCTGGATCATTCGTGAATTATATTTAATACCTTAATATTGTGCAGAATTTTGTTCTCATGTTTTGCTCGGTCCGACAAATCGATAGTTAGACTTATTTCTTAGAGTTAGACATTCTTCTTATGCATTTTTCAGACTGCTAATTAGGTAATCATGTTCGATTTTTTTGTGACATTCGTGAATTTGTATTTTTGATTAGATATTAGTTTTCAATTTAAGCCGGAACTTGACAATTTCATAAGTTACATAAACAACTTACTTCTTAGTTTAAAGGCAAAGGTATTCCGGTCCGTTGTTTTGTGCCTACTGAGCTTTTTGTCCCAAATTAGAAGTGACATTTTCTTTGGAGTCAGTTATGAGGCTTATCCTGAGTTTATTTTTCAGATTCTTGTGAAAGTGCTATGCATGGTGGTGCATAACGCAACGCCGTTGTCGATCCCTCAAAGAATTTTGACAGTCCTCTTGTAATAAGAATTGCGTGAACGATCTAGCCTTGAGTAATAGCCTACTTAGCAAGTACCCTATTTTTCCGTTGACGAAATGGGCAGTTCTTTGCAGTAGAGAGACAACACATTCATTACAATTTATGAAATACCTAAGATTATTTCTGCCTACAGATCGTCTCACAATATCGCGACATGGTGATAAATTTCTCATAGAAAAATCTTTTGATCTATCAAAATTTAACTTTGATAAAAGTACAAAAATTGTAGGTTAAATAGATTAAACAGGTACCTGAACTACTTAGGATGAGATTATAGCTATTACAGTTGTTTCCTGATTTATAAGTAGTTATCTTTATATCCGTCTAGAGGCATTGAACTTCTCATCCCACTTAAATATTCTTAGAAATTCTCATGAATATTAACAGTTGTTTTCTAAACACACCCATTTATTTAAAGGATATCATTGTCTGCGATTTATTGAATTCTATTCTCCGGTACCTCATATTTTCGTATTTCCCAACTTCTAACCATTCGTGAACTATTGTGTCAACTATTGAGATTCAACTATTATAATGGAATGCATTACAGATTGATACCTTGCAACAGCTTAGTTTGATACAACACGCAATCTACTGACTGTACTGCAAAATTTGGCAAAGGAAGTGAAAGTGATGCACAAATGAAATTTCATGGCGGAAACATGGGAGTTTGCTGTTCTCACATGATCTAGGATCTTAAATCGATTGAGTTCTCTGAGTTTTGTGTTTGGAATTGTTTCGTTCGGTCTATTCAGTTTCTGTCATCAATATCTTTCGTTGTGACGATGCCAAACACTTCATCAATGAGGGGATGCTTATCTGTAGCACAATCGTTGGTGAATCTGAGCCACTCTGGATGAATTTCTGGTACTGTGCTTTATGAATAAGACAGATGCCAGGTTAAAATCTGTGGGGTCAACTCCATTCGTAACACTAGCAGTTATTCAGCAAACGGATACAGAAAGAAATTCACAAGCATGGCATTCCATTAAGTGGTATCATAACTAGGAAGTCTGTGTTGTACGTGTACAGCTAATTAAGATGTGCTCTTCTCAGTTGGTTTGGGAGTAAAACAGTTGGGTAAATATTTAAAGGTTGGTGTCTGGAATGTTAGGCAAACAATAATTTTATTGTCATATAAGTTTCATATTTTTAATTTCTTAATTTTTTTATTTTTAATTTCTTAATTTTCTTATTTTTAATTTCTTAATTTTCTTATTTTTAATTCTTAATTTTCTTATCTTTTTAAAATTTTCTAGTATCTTTCCAATATACATTTAGTGAAGGTCGGAGGAATTGATTTCGAACACATAGAAACAGTAGGAGAAAACGACAATACCATAAGGTTCCAACGAACGAACTTCCCCGGAAATTGAAAATCCGAATTTCTTATCTTTAAAATATTTTCCGACAGTTTTAGTCATTTCAGATCGTTGATAGAATTTTGGAGACTTAACTGGATTTTTAATTTCGCCTTAGTTTGGACGACTACTGTATCAACTTTGTTGACAACTGGACAATTGGTTCGGGAATTGGTGTTGGGATAGCCGTTTTACAGTTCATGTTCTCCGTGGGACAACTCATGACCGGATTTGGAGATGGAGTAAGTTATTTTTATAAATACCCGTCTTTAATTAATTACTAATTTTCAATATGTGGGTTCGGTGAAATAGCGGGTTCACCAACTCTGGAACTAATTATAATTTGGTATTCATGAGTTATTTTTATATCGATCTAGTGGCCTTGAAATTCCGATATGACTTAAATATTCACATTTATGGGACGTTAAATTTATTACTATATTTGAATAACATGTCTAATTAGACATCTCATTTGTTATGTTAATATCTATACCTTCTTTAATATTGTAAAACATAGTAAAACTCATTAAAACATAAAGTCTCTCCAAAACCTTGTGCATGAAAGTATTTGACAATACTTTTATTTTATTTAACGAATGGCCGGGAAATAACTAACTCGGTAATACTTATGCGTCTACAGTCTCACTCTTCGAACTTCCAATCTCACTAAAACATTCGCGCATACGCAATATATATCCTGTTATTTCAAGACCATATGAGTTTCTTATTTCTATTTTCTTTATCTTTTTAATTTTCTGGTATATTCCAACCTTTGGCATTATTTTTATTTTTATTTCCAACAAGATTCTTGCACATTCATAAATTGTTATTTCTTTAATATGTTCTAGTGCTAAACGGTTTTTAATAAATATACACTGTGTCAAGTTTCACAGATCACTGACTAAACTTCATTATTTGCAATTTGGTTTGATTTAGTTCGGTTTGATTTCATTCACAATTTGGAAAGCATCTTTGATTTAAGTGTTGCCGTCGAAATCATAAAATTCATTAAAAATAATACATTCGCCATACAGAACGCAGTTGTTTTACTAGTGCGCTAGCATTCGTAACCGCCAATTAGTGCTCTCCTCTCGTATTCAACATGCACTTAATATTGTTATCACATTTCTTCTTCTTACAGGTTGATTGATTTTGTACTCCTTGATTTTTTATAATTTGCTAGTTAAAGGGTCCTCAATCGCTTTATGCGGTGGTCCAGAGCGTTGAACATTGTCTAGCCAGTTAGTTATATACAGTATATACAGTAGGACCATTTTGACAATCATGTCAGCCATATGGGGTCCGAACATTTAGGAATACACACCAGATAAGATTATGCACTATCTTATATAGTTCATCGACTTATACGCAAATTTTGGACCCCTCTTGGTTTGGGACCGAGCACTCGCGTACCATCTGGTGCCATCCTCCTCTCGGACTTATGGAATGTGGTGTTATTTTTATGAATTGCTCTTAAATTCGTCTAAAGCGGTAAGTCGACTCGGCCGTATCTGGTGATTCAGTAATTTATGAAATATTTTCTTGAGAATTGATGAAGTGCTTGGATTTTGGATTATTTTAACGTTTTAGATGTATTTTTTGTCCGAAAGTATTAACGTATCTCGAACATTATTTCTCTGACACTAGTAAAAGAATGTCGTAACTTCGGAGATACTGAACGAATATCCTCATTGCGGTTGATTTGAGGTTAGATATTTAATTTTTTTATCAATTATTTCCAAATTCAAGTACTGGCTGCGACGTTTTTAAATATTCAAACTTCTTGATATGCATTTTTGCACTTAAAACTTTCTTATGCACCTGCTTTGTTCTTTTAATTATTTCGATATCTACTCTAACATTTATATGTAAATATATATATATATATATATATATATATTTACATATTTCTATTCTAACATTTTGACTTAATTATATACATATGTCTTCTCATGGAAAAATTATGTCACTTGTAGATTGGGTGATTTTAAAAGTTCTTGATTGGACCTAAATATTACTCGGTTGACTTGAACTCATGTCTTCTAATTGTATTCTTAATTGAGTTCGATATTTTGTTAATTCTATTGTAAGTTCCAATGGTTATAAAACAGTCTTATTTATTATACACCTTTGAAATTTGGTATCTCTCTTCCCCTTCTGCGTTGTTTTATTATTTATCGGTTCATTACATGTCGTGAAATGATTCATTTTACTGAAGGGCGAAAATCCATTACTGTTAGTTGTCTGATTTCCAAACAAGTGGAGTTTTTTTAATTCTTTCTCTTTACTTCTTACCTGTTGATTGTTATTAATACCTTATTAATTTTTCTTTATAATCTGCTTAGTTACGGAACGGTAGGTCATGTGAGCGGTATTGGTGCTGGGCGATTAATTTTTTTCTGGGAGTCGAAGGGAGAAGAAGAGAAAATAGCTTCTAGCAAATTGAACGATCTGCAGGATCAGGGAAGCGGACCTCTCAACCTAATAAATCACAGGGAGATCTACATGTCAATTCGTTGCACGCATAGTGTGTCATAGTGTGGTGACAAAACTTTGTATGAAACACTGATTCTGACCACCGCTCCAATTCACTGGAATTGTTGAAAATCAACAGTGGTTGTCCCGTCAATGCCCAAAATTGGGAAAAATACTCCCGTAAGCCGTAATGTCAAATTTTTTTTTGAGAAAAAATAATTCGAATTTTTTGAAAAAGTGTCACTAAAAATAATCCTACGGATTTCAGGGGTATGGCAATCCTCCTTCTAGATATTGAAGTCAATTTTAGAAAAAACCGAACCCAAATCCATTGAACCATTTGGAAGACATTTAATTTCAAAAGGGGGGTACATATTTCAGAAACACCCTGTATATGTACGTTCTATTCCTTACGTGTAGAATTGTGTAGAATGAGGACATTGATTAGACATCCTTACCTCAGACTAAACTATAAGTATTCTTTGATTATCTATCACAAACACATCATCAGACAATCCAAATTTTCAACTATTCAAACGTATGGATTTTACATGTATGTATATCTTGAACAATTTTTATTTGCACAGTGCGCCGACAAGCCATCAGTCCCACAAGATCAGTAAATAAATAGGAATACACACATGGAATTTCCAAGGCTGAGAAAACACATAAGTGAAATAGGTATTCAAGTCGAATAAAACCTAAGCAGTCAATCCGTGGTGGAATCATGAAGAAGTCAATGTTCCAGTCGGCTCATGAATCTCGAATCAATTGAATTACTATTCGAGTTTTGTCTCGCCTATTTCATTTTTTTTACTAATATTATTCCTAAGAATTTGGTACGTTAATTCATTAAATATGATCTGTAGTATACGTCTTTCATAACGCTGTACCTATTTTGATTTTAGAATTGTAGTTTTATAATACAATTTGTTAATAAATTTCATGTATCTCCCGAGGCTTTGAACTATCTTCCATGTACTCACATTCTACAAACAGATATAGTGTGTTCACAAATTCTATAGCTTCATTATAATATAATTGCGGGACTTCAGATCAAGCTATAAAGTGTGAAGTGTGAAGATGTCTGTGTCTGTGTGAACTCTGAAAAGAATTCAATAAATGCTCAGAAAGCATTTGATGAGATTTAAATTCGTCATTCACTTGATTTGTTCCAAGTTATTCTAGAAGTTTCAAATTATTTCATAAACAGAATTGGTTGTACTATAATTATAGCAATGTGTGACGAATAGATGACAGATCGAGCACAGTGTACGAGTCCACCGAACTCTCCATTATACTTAACAACTCCCCTTGTGTACGTATAGTATGTAAAATTTCTCTCGAGAATTAATAATTAGGTGAAACAATTTTCAAACTCTACGCACAATTCCAATAATATATCAACATAATTCGTATATCGTTTGTGGTATTTTCTGGTCTCATCTTTCGAATGTTGTAATTGCTCCATTTTTATTCTAACTCACAAAAATAATTTAGAGCGTTAGATTTTGAACATTATCAGCTTCGTACATCTGTTAGCTACAAATGAAAACCAAGAGCCAAAACTCTATAACTCAAAATCAATTTCATGGTTAATTCTATATACCTCCTCCGGCCTCGAACATATTTTAAATATTCCTTTTTTAGACATTCTGGGAGACGCGTTTTATTATTTCAAATATTTCTTAATAATAACTTTGTTTTCAGATTTTCACATTCCGGAACAACTTCATAATATGTACTAAACATCAATATATTTAATTTAAATTAATTTTCCCTTAAAGAATTTAATATTTACTAGATTTATGTATTATATGTGCAGTGTCACGCACGACATTTGCACGCATTACATGCGCGTATGAAAAACTGATTTTTCAGTGGCATTTTGGCAAAAAAGGGCTAAATTTTTTTTTAAAATCGCATAAAAATATTCCAAAAGAGATAATATCGGCGGATTTTTGGAAGGAATTTTGGGCCCGTTTGTGGGAAAATGCCGTTGGAGCTATCATTTTTACTTAAACGTCGTCAGCGCCGCTACTCACGTCGGATTTTCCAGCGGAACAGCCCCCAGATCCTTCATATTTCTCTCTACAAAATGTAAATCTCACTTTGTGGCCCATTTTCACTGAATGTGCTGGTCAGGAGCGGGGGTATAGTTTATGCGTCACCCTGTATATTAGTTATTACCCTATTTCGATCATGGTTTCATATTTTCTAAATATTGACATTTCGTGAATTATTTATCCTTATTTTTAAAACTTTCTGAGTTTGATACTTACCAGTCAATTACTCCTGTGAAATATTTTGTTTTTTGTAGAAAGAAACCAGCATAATCGGATCAAATTATGTTCTGGGTTTTGACGGATTGACGACTATGTTCTCTATCTCATTTGTAGTTTTATCAAATCATTGTACTAAGCCCATATATTGTGTCAGTATATACATTAGCATATACAAAATCAGTTGAAATAAAATTTAAATTATACGTACATAAACGGACGGAATACTTTCAGACTCTCCCGTGGTTTAAGACCTAAGAGGCTCCAGAGAAATCAAACTTATGTAAATTGTATTATTAGTGTCACGTTTTAATATCACTTAACAGGATTCGAAGTTTTCTTATTTGATTATGCACTTGCATTTTGCAGTATGGATCTTTCCGGTGTTCTTCCATTCCATATTACAGCCACTGCAATAGTTAAGAATTAATATGCAAGTTCCAACACTTATAGATAGATTAAATGATCCCAACGAAACCCCGTCGCAAAGACAAAACCTTATGTATTCTCTAATCGTCAACTAAAAATCAATACTGCGGACTAAGTTTGCTTAAATTGAGTCAATTCTTTCATTAGTCAGTTTCAGTAGTGTCATGCTGTGCGCATACGATTTTCGCTTACTCTATGAATTAATATGTAAATTTTGAAACTTAGAGATAGATCATTCGTTGCCGGCGACACGCTAA
Organism: Protaphorura quadriocellata; assembly: GCA_034698945.1. NCBI lineage: Eukaryota > Metazoa > Arthropoda > Collembola > Poduromorpha > Onychiuridae > Protaphorura > Protaphorura quadriocellata. Next base: position 9,025 of record JAQGCA010001278.1, read on the forward strand.
CGCAAAGATTAAACTTTCTATTTTCTTATCTTATTGTCAACGTGAAATTATTAGAGTCTAATTAGAATCTACTATTTACAACATGAACTTATACAGGGTGTTTAGGAAAAAGCGCTCGATCAATTTTCTAATTTTTTGCCTGAATACTAAAATAGGTGTTACACTGCTGGATTCTCCCGTCATTCAAATTTTTCATTGAGTGGTCACTCTTCTGGCAATTTTATTTTCGTCAGAAATAAGATGAATAACGTGAACTTAGTGAAGGTGAAGACTGGCGAAGGAAATGGACACGAAAATAAAGCGAACATTTTGAATATTTTGTGCAAAGCCGGATTTGGACTCGATAATTATCAAATTGTGTCCATTAATTGGCCGCTACTTAACTGAAATATGAATTCAATATGTATTCTATTGAGACCGTAAGATCTATTTTAGTATCCAGTACAAAGAAACAATGAGCCATTTTTTTAAACCTTTATGTCCACATCCCTCACAATGGCATTCCCTGGAAATTCACAAGTAGTGTAGTAAAAATCGGATTTCGTGAGGGGAGAAATCACAGAGTAATCTGTGCGTATAACTCGATACTCTTAATTCAATCGAATTCATTGAGAAGATGGTATAGTTTAGGTTAGGTTATAATGTTTACACAAAATACATATAATTCATTAATAATTACTGCACATGTGTGTTATAATTTGTTAGTTAAAATGCCTTATTGAACTCCTTGGCCGTAATAGATAAATTAGACGACAGGCTACATTTTTTTGAGATTCGAACTTGGAACTTGTGGTCGGATTACTATAATCGCTGAATACTATAAAAATAATTCGCCTCAGGTAGGGTAGGTAATTTTATGAAAATTTATTGCGATTAATTTATGTTGGCTCCTCGGATCCAAAATGTGTTGTTATTGCTTGAAGGCTAGATGGTTTAGGTACAACGTATAATCGCACGGAGGGTGTGCGTTGATTTCCATCTGTCGTTCTGTCGATTCCCCAAAAAAGTCGGAAATTATCATATGAGAAAGAATTATTCAAAGCAACGCAGCTAACCCCTACTACCAATAGCCCATAACGTTACGTTTTAATGCGCATCTGGAGTACGTATTTCTTAAAATTATTAGCGCTAAGTTTAGCCAATTTCCAGACCTTTATAGTGTTCCTGCTCGGAAATGTGGGTGTCCAATCGGGTTAACCCTAAACTGTACTTCAGTACAATGATAATAATGAGAATGTGATCTATACTTGAACCCTAGGTTTGTAAATAATGATTTGCTTAGTTTGACAAGTTTCCAACCACCCAGGATATCCAAGCAGATCAGGTTAGCTAATAAAAATAGTCGACCGACTACCGACTACCGAATACTACTACTCAGTCAACTACCGAATACCGAATATTCGGTATCTACTTTATATTATTAGGTCCAACAAGGCGATGTAGTTCCACAAATTATCGAAAACAAGACAAAACTGATTGTTCATTTTTACTTTGTGAGGTTTTCCTATACCCATTGAGAGGCTCGGAACTTGTTATTCATATATCCGCACCTTACCAATTGAAAGTACTAGCTATTGTATTCACTGCATATACGCTTGCTTCTTTATTCATTACTCATTATTCATACTTATTAACATTAAGTCCGGTCGTTCTGCTCAGAATTTTGCAGTATTTTGTAAATTATGAACTTTTACAATTTGTAATCCATTCATGTTAATTGTTTTGTTTCTTAGTATAGTAATGATATAGTTAAACCTATTTATATGCTAGATACTGAGGGCTTGGCGATTATATAGTCAAATTTTGTGTAGCTCTCGCATTTAAATGTTTATTATATCTAATTCCTAAACACTTGTTGGAATGCATTCAGGACTGAATCCAAAAAAAATGTAAAGTAGAAATCACATTCCACGTAGTCCGTAAAACCCAGGTTACTTTAAAATATCCGTTTTGCTGGGTTTATTACAAATGTTTCTAACATTAAAGTTAGTGTTTAGTTTCCACAAATCGCCTGTAGCATTTTATTTACATTTATAAAGTGTTCTTAAATTCATCTACAGACTTCGAACATCGGATCTCCCTTATATGCACTGTGTAACTTATCGTTATCTACTAACGATTACGTTTATGGCACACGTATTTTATCATTTCACAATTCTTTCAACTTTAAATGCTGTTATTTTGTTCTTATTTTGATTTTTTTAAATATTTTAATTTCAACGGACAAAAACAATAGTCATACTGAAATATATAATATTGTAAAATTATACGTGACTTTCACATTCTATTTACAAATTTAATTATTACCTCACTTAATTTCTACTCTCATGTTCACCAAACTTTTACCACTGGTGAATCAATTCTTCAAGTTTTGAGAGTTGGAGATTCTTAAATAACTTTAAGCATATATATTATCAGAATCTGGATTAAATTAAACTATCAACAAATATACAGTTGTTTTTTTTTCACTGAGTTAACGATGTTAGCTGTATATTTAATAAATTCACATCCGGGGCATTGTATGACTTGAATGTTTGACCCACGCCTTAAGTATATTTATATAAATTCTCCAATTTGCTAAGACTTGCCGTTAGATATGTTTTATTTTTCATAGACTCTGAGGGATATGGCCGTTCTACAGTTCATGTTCCGGGTGGGATAACTCCTGGCAAGGCCAGCTTTAAAGATTCAGTAAACTATTTTTTATCATTATGCATACGAGATTCTAATATTTTATAAAGATTTCCTTTGGAATTAATTATATTCTGCAAATGTACTTTTCGGAAACTCAACTTCAAATCGGAATTACAATCAAATTCAGGGACACATTCTATATTCAATATTGTTGCAGGTCGTGGGAAAAATGCTTTCGACAATAAGTTCGATGTTGTTCCAGTATTATTGACGCATTATTTGGGAATATTGTCGTGATAATAATGTCCACCCCTATGGAGATGAGATCAGTATGAGTATTACAAAATATTATATCATGGTATAATTTCACTCGCCTGCGCATGCAGGATGGCAATTTTCAGGACAGTACAGGATTGGGAGTGGGGTTTTGTCCTAACGAAGAGAACCACGGTTGAGGATCATTCGTGCCAATTAAGCCACGATTGAAGTTTAAATGTTTTCAATTTGGCTATTTCGTATATCCGCTCGTTTTTTTGCCTTCTGTCTAAACATTGAGCACATCTCATATGAAATTAATAAAAATCAAACCTTCACATCACCTTTTAATATTCATTTTTATATTATCCAGTTTGAGAAAACACCATAGTTTAATTTTACAAATGGGATACATTTGTTAAATTTAATTTACAAATATTTTGTTCAAAACCTCAAGCAGTATCGCAATTTTCATCATGTAAATTGGACTGAAATAAGTACATAAGGGAAACTTCAAGAGATTCGCACGTATACTTCCACGCTTCCTTTTCATCAATCTTCTGTCCAATCCATGTATTGCTATTTGGTAGTCGCTGAAGAATTAATTTCTCAGCAGTTTCGAGTCCAAATTCCGAAAGAAATTCTCCCCATTTTCTTTGTGATTTGGAATCACGATCAGAAGTATCGTATGTTGCTTCATAATAAATCCAAGTCACGTTTTTCATTTTCATTGCATTCTCTAACAAATCTGGCTCCGGGTTTCCCGTCTGTAGAAATATTCTCTGTGCATTGAAATATTTGTGTATTGTCCTAGTCACATCTTGGATTATGACTGGACAATGCAGTGAATAACTAAAACCCAATTCTTCCAAATCAATAATGGAAGGATTTTTATTGTTAAAGCGCAAGTAAATGTTCTCCAATGTTAGTCGAACAAGAGTGGAAGGGAGACATGAAATATTTTGTACGACGTTAGAGTATTTACAAGGGTAGTCATATTTTCGACTCAGTCCAAGCACTTTCAAATTATCAAATCCCTTGATATATTCGTCAATCCCATTTTCAAAAACTATATTATGGAGAATAAGTTTCGAAACGAATGCCGTTGTGTCTACCGGCGGAGGTCTTGAAACGTGAATTTCAGATAAAGCAATCGTACTTAGATTTTCACCACTCAATAACGCATTGTTAACAATAGTCTCACTCGATTGCACATTTGATTTGATGATCCCTGTGAAGTAATCAAGTACCAATTCGGTAGGGTGATGGCTGCCAAAATCGTAAACCTCATTCTTAAAAAATCTGACCTCAACACCTTGAAGCCAGATATCATTAAGCCTCCAATTTATCATGCCTCGTTTTGTAGTAAAGAACAGATAAGACTCCAAGATGTGATCAGCTGGAATGACGTCACGTTTGTCATCGATAAACATTGTAAAATTTTTAAGATTTGGTAAATAAACTTTTCTGTTGAATGACCCAATCACTCTTACGTTCTTCAAATAAATTGATTCTAGCGAGTCTTGATTCTTCTCGAGTAATGACAGAAATCTCTCCGCATCAATCACCACGTGTTCCAGTATTGTAATATTACGAATCCAATTGGATGTTTCAATTACCTCTTCAGTTGTTCCGTTTTGATAATGCACATCTCCAACTATCAATAATTCATCAGAAGAAGAAATAGAATTATTTGTAATATTTGGTACATCAGGTGGTAGAGTGAAGAAATCCCACATACTGATTGCAGTCATTTCAGAAAGTTGTCCCGTGATTGGATTTATTTGGACATGACTATCCAAACTTTCCCCAATCCATTGTGAGTTGGAATTTCTTTTCAGAATAAACGACTTTGTGTTCAATGCTGAAGAACATTCGCAGAAAGTGTTGAGGAAATTCTGAAACTTTTCCTTGTCACTACGACCATTGTATCGAAGAAAGCGGTAGTGAATCCAAATTATTTTGTCCATCCTGAGTAAATTGCCCAGTAATTCAATGGATGGGACTTCAGTCCTAACTGCAACCGATGTCGCTTGATAATATCGATGTAATAAGTCACTTTCCTCACAATCGCTCTGATAGTCGCACCATAATTGTAAGCTGTCCAGAACAAACGGCGTTGGTGGTATTCTGTATTTTGAAAGTTCTAATGAGCCAAGTGCTAAATGTTTCAATGAAGAATGGGTTGACATTTCCGATGGTAAGGAACAAGTAAAACCACTGCATCCAAATATACGTAAATTTGTAAATTTATTAGTGATAAAGTCGTCAGATCTGTAATTCATTATATTTACATATCGCACAACTACTTTTTCCAACGATCCTTTGTTCAGTTTTGTATAGCTACTTTCGCTCAATGATGCGTGATAAAGTTCCAAGTCCGTCAAGTTTGAGTCCATATTTTTCAACATGTCATCAGCAGATTCTTCTAAAAATGTTTTGAATATCCCGAGGTCTTGGTTAATTTCAAGCATTGTTTTTGAATCAACGATAACAGTCACGTGAACTCCCTGTTTCCAAATTTCTTTCAGTTTCCAACGGCGGAATTCACTATTGCTCTTCTTGAAGAATAAAAATGGTTCCAAGATAGTAGCGGTTGGGAAATATGCCCCACCAATGTGATCACTTGTCATTCGCAAATAAAAGGTTTTCAAATTTGGAAGGTAAACTCGCCTGGTAAAATTTCCCATAATCGTCACGTTGAACAAATAAATGGATTCTATTGTCTGAAAATGTTTCTCTAGAAATTCCAGAAAATTCTCTGGGTCCAGTTTCACACATTCAATCAGAGTAATTTTTCTTAAATTTGACAATTCGTCGTGTGGAGATTCACTTCCATTGAATTGTACACATTGGGGACCCATTCCAATCACTAAATAAGTCCCATCGTTCTTAACTGGTTTGTGAGGTTCAACGGCCACATTAAAAACGTTGATTAGATTCACAAGAATACAAAAAAGTAACAAAGCAGTAGATGCAACTATCCAAACGGTCTTTTTTGACTGGACCATTTCGAATAGTTGTCAGAAATAGAAATCGGTTCGGTAATTTCTCACAATTCTGTCTTAAATTTAAGTCGAGTGTTAACACCAGGAGTTGTAATGATACACATTTACTATGCAGATTCCTAATGAAAGTGAGCTGTATATAAGTAAATGTAATTACTGGAAGTGATAAAAGCTATTACATAATCTTCTCACTTGTGCAATAATCCACATTTAGAGTCTGAAGTTCTGATTTCAAAGTCATTGATTATTACAACATATATACAATTTTTATTAAATGAAACGTGAAGAACGTGCACTGAAAGCATGCAAATTTATGCGACACTGGTTTTCATTCACAGTTATACAATCGTCAAGAAATATGTACTAAAATGTGTACATTAAAACAAATACTCCGTCCTATAAGGTAGTACAACACTTCAGCACTCGTAGAATATATGTAAATATTACTTGAGACTAGGAGCATCGTTTGGTATTAATATCAGAGGCTGGATACAAATGGGAAATGCATGTGCTCACAGGATACACACATGGTCTATGTTCTTTAGTGAAATCTCGGCAAAAAGATGACAAATTTTTAAGAGGGTATTGCCGTAAATTTGAGTTGTCGAGGAGTTGTTCTATAAACACTCAGTAATGCTTAATATTAAGTTAGCTTATCTTTTACCACCTTTACTTTTTAACCGTATTTCCTTTTGATTGATAATGAGAACCATTGAGGTTAACGTTGGTCGGAATATTTTTCAGACTACAGAAACGTCTCTTAAGACATGATAATTCGGTCAACTTACACGAAGTATATTACTCGGCGTGTGATGGTTTATCCCCTTGCGCGGACATGGCTATGACAGTGGTATTAGTATATATTACCATATTCATTGGCGAAAGTCAAGTAATGTGTACATTTATTATGATTCCAGCTCAAATACACCAGTGGATAATAAGCAACAACATAATTCAAATTAAATTGACATAGATACGACTGAGGTCAAGAAGTAGGGTGTCCCATAAAAAGGCACCAATGTTTTGTTTATTTTTGGTTTGGATACCAGAATTCTATTTGTTTGTTGAGTTCGCTGTAAAATAAGAGTTCACCGAATGCAACACAAATTTTTCCCAATATTTATTTGCAATTTTTAAAATTTTGTTGGACCGGTTTGGAGAAAGTCGATTCAGTTAGGAAGGGAGCATCGACGGATTTTTTGAAAAAAATTATTTTGGGCATGTTTTTGTAGCAGAAAGCCTAATTTTTGGGGTCTTTTCATGCCGTTTATTGCTTAGGCGCTCGTCAGCGCCGCTACGCGCAACGGATTTTCAATCGGAATGGCTTGCTAGATCCGCAACAAGATTATCTACAAAATGCATATCTCACTTTTTGTCTGGATCCCCCAGATTGAGGTGCAGAGGGGGTGGCACAGGTTATGTGTGTTCAAATTTATTCGTGACTCATCGGCCATAAAAGAGCCAGATAAAATGAGTTTATTTCAGTTCAAGTAAAAGTTCATTTTAGAGTCATTTGGACTTAATATTGTAGTATGTTTAATGCATGTCAAGAAAAATATGTACTTGTTAATAAGTCATGTATGTATTTATTTATGAATATTAATTAGGGTAAAGTTTTGTACCACTGACAGTTTGACTATAACTCTGGGACAATGACATTTTATCCTCACTCTCTTGTCGACTTTACGATGAGACGGGTCGGGCAGAACAATCTCTCTGCTCTGACTTCACTTTGCCTTATAACCAGTAACACAGTTTACGTTTTGTGAAAATAAAAGACAACTCGTAACAAATCATTCTCTTCACGCCTTCTTATTTCCTTTTGAGTAGTTTTTGGAAATCGGGAGTCTCTTCACCTATAAAAATTATTCAATGTGGCACCCTGTACATTCAAAAAATTTATTTTTTGTGTAATAAAAGCTATCCAAAGAACAATTTAAGAATATCTGAATTTGTCCATTCACTCGTTCTAGGGTTTTAAATTTGAACATAATTGTAATCACAGTCCTTATTCTATTAATGTGTGCATTAATGTTTCAATTACGGGGTTCCTTCCTTACCTTGAAAATACGAAGCCATTAGGGGTGTGAACGGGACTACTTTTTTTGGCGGCCCGGTCCGGCTTTTCTCTACTTCATAAGGCCCGACGAGACCCGGGCGTTAAATTAGAATTGAATGAAATATTGAGATGGGGTACTTGATCTCGTCATCCCTCAATACTTCAATAGTTCATATTATATAATTACCAGATTACATTACCATATTACATAATTTCAAACTGATCGGGTGATCGGTCTGAAATTATGTAATATGGTTCACGATGATGTCAAGAGGGCACTAACTTATAAAAAGGGGAACATCTTAAAGGTTTCTCTTAAAGAGAAATTAAGTCCGTAAGACATACCGAAAAAGGGCTTCAGTTCACCTGACAACCACCATTTACACCGCGTACCACGACCCAGGGTCAAGATCATATATGATAAAGTCGTAAGTTTTAAAATGTGTACCGAATACAGAACAAACTGTTCTCTATTTTAATCAGTCCGTGAGGTGCAATGTAGTTCCGTAAATTACCTAGAACAAGACAAAACTATTCGTTCTATTTTAATTTCTGAAGTATTCTTATACCCGTAAATAGGCTTGGAACTTTCCATTCTTCACTCTAATCTCATTTTGTACCCAGGACTCCAATAATTTTTTAATTTACAAATTTTGACACTTGGTTAATGTTGGTCATTTTGTTTCTTAGAGTTCAGCAATGATACAAGCTTCTCGATTTTGAGAATTTGACGATAATGTTTGATAATTGTATTGCTTTCGTATGTCTAGGTTGTCAAGTGTTTTTTATAAATTTTCTGTACCTCAGCATATCGGACTACAACATAACTCTTCCTTATAATATAATTTCGAATGATTTTTGGAATGCCTATGCATCTTATTTCATGTCGTAGTGTGGCAACTTTCAATTCTATATAGCAGTCTTCCCATGAGTTATCTCGAACTCGATCTTGAAATTACTTCCACACCGATCTTGATACGATACGGCCAGAGATAAGCTGTCTCAGACGGAAAATATTACATTTCAGACAGACCAGCAGAGTATTCTGTAATAGGATCCAACTAAGTCATAAATTATGAATTACATATCAAGATCTTACACAAGTTGAATTCGATCCGTGACACTAAATGCTGGCTGTCCCGTAGAATCAACAAAGGAGAAGTATCTGGAATCTCAATTCTATTGAATACTTTGAGTTTCTCGTTTGATTCGGTTTAGTTCAGTCTATTCAATTTCCGTCATCAATAACATTCGACATAACGATGCGAAACACGCCTTCATGTGTGTGGTAATACGTTACTGAATAGAGCTCATGCTCGTTGGACTAATCATTTTACCTGCCGTTATGTGTGTTGTGTGTATTCATGCTACCCGCTCAGGTGCGTAGCTACAATGGTTGCTACTGGTGCGGAGAACCAGGGCGCCGTCAAAATTCTACCAGGAGATAAAACGGTAAAAATTCCCGAATCCCGAGTACATACATTAAATGATTTATAGTTTCTCTGCTAGTTAGTGGTAAGCGAGCATAAGTGCGCGCTTACAGGTGAAAAGCAAGAAACACTGGTAACCTGAGTCCAGGTGCCACGTAACCTCTCCCCTCCCCTCTCGG